>CAIGQQ010030848.1:349797-365307 GCA_903798035.1 Danio albolineatus | reverse complement strand
TTCAGAATAAAGCCCAGATTTTTTTTTTTATCTAGATGATGAAAAGTCACAAAATCTTGACAAAACTAAATTGTTTAGTGTCATACAGACCCCAAGAGCTAAATTACAAGTTTAAAATATTGAGTTATGCAGCATAACTGCATGGTTCTCAACTCAGGGGCTCAAGGCCAAATCAGTTCAATCGATTGGACATGATTTGAGAAGAACAATTCTAAAAGCTGAAAGATGTCAGAATAATTCTGTTGAAGGTTCACATCTAGCCTCAATGAGCCTAAAAGAATGACTTTTGGAATAACCAGCACTCATTCTAGAGCTGATGACCTGGACAAAATGAGCAATCAGATGTAAAAAGCCTTAAGAAGAGTGAAGGCAAAAAAGCAGATGATTACTCCAGTTGAGCTGGGATGATATATGGAGTTAAGAGAAGAGCAAACATCACTGCAACTCTCCATTTTTAAAGTGGTCAGACACAAGCTTTCCCTGCAAGACATTTGAATATCTGCTCTGATTTTTCTAAGTCACCTAAAAGACCATGCTGCTCTGGTCTAATTAACCTCAGTCCCAAGCAATAGATCTGGAAGAAACCATTATAATGATATCATTTTGTATTGGAGCCAGAAACACTAATGTTAGTATGTCTGTTTCTCCCTATCCCAAACTTCAGATAATCCCCAATACAGTCCGTATACAGAGCAGATGTGATGTCATCAACGAGTCAATAGCACAAGACTGACTCCTCCAAAGACCCCAGTGACAGACAAATCTCTACATTGATTCTACATTGATTAGTCTGATCATCTGCCTGGTGACCTACTTGGACCTGCACCTTCTCAATGACAGACACCGATCATTCTCAAGCCAGACTGGCTACAGACAGCCTACATCCAGACTGCAGCTCTGCCCAATACGATTGGTCCGAGGAGAACTGGATGCCCTGGCTTCATCCAAGGTTTGTTCTACATTCCCATCAATGGTGGAGTTTTGGTTCCACTGTCACCTCTGGCTTGCTTGGGGCTGGTGGAGATGCTCTCCAATGGATCGGCCTTCAGGAGTGACATTTGCATTATACTAATCTGAATAAACTGAACTGAACTTGAACAATGACATTTATACTAAACTGAACTGAAGCAGTTTAAATTAAATTAGAACTGCAGCTGCTGGAATGTGCCACAATTTGAAAAATTATTAACTTTTATGATCTGTGAACTCTATGAATAATCATTGAATGGCGGATCACAGACCCAACGTAAAATCTGCAAACTGAAAATGGCTGTTTATCTGTTCTCCAATATTGACAGAGTCTGAGAGGATCTACAAAGAGTGCCGCAATTCAGATGTACAAGCTATTATTAAAAAAAAAAAAAACTTAAGTCTGTAATGACCACCAAAAGTGCTTCAATAAAAGCCAATTTAAGAGTATGGATACCTAAGTTTTTGGGTTCATTATTGGGTGTGCTGTGTTGATAAATGTGGGGGTTTAGGGGGGTGTGGGGAAGTCACATGGTAAGCCATACCCTAATTTTTTCCTCTGCATTTAATCCATCAAAGTTAGTGCACACACCTTTGAAGCTGGATGCAATTAAAACACGCGCGCGCAGTCTGTGGGCACACATCCAGAGAGGCGAAGTGGGTAGCCATTTTTTGCTGAGGCACGGTGCCTGCTGAGGGTGGAAGTAATCCTGTTAATTTTTTCTCCTCGCATGAGTCTTGCCAGCGCAAAGTACATTGCACACTAAGTATGAAATGTTGCCCTTAATTTTCGCATGTTTAAAAATAAATACCTTATGTTGTGTCAATTATTTCACGAGTCCACAATTTCATCCGTCACACGATGGCGCCAAAGAGTCAAGAACAGCGGCTATCCATACTCACTATAGAGCAAAATCATTCATAGTACCCGGTATGTCAGTTTGTGGATATCTGGAAATAACATACCTTGGAATGTCATAATTGATTAATTAGTTGTGTTCCACAGAGCAACCTAACATTAATGCATTATCAATACAATAACATTTACAAACATTAGGGAATAATGGAATCGAGTATCCACTAAAGTGAAAAAACATTAGTAAACTCTGAAATTAATCGTCTTGTGAATCAAAACATTGTTCATTGCAAGCCCATCACAACAAAAAGCTAACGTTAAAGAAAGCTTTGTAATTGTGTTAACACAACATTAAAGGTGCCTTAGCTAGCTAGCACAGGAAAAATATTATAGTTGCTGATATTTCACATAAATAAGTACAACTTATTTAATAACTTTTAAAAGTCTGCAGTTAATACTAAATCACACACTTGGTGTATTATCCTTTTCACAATTAGTCTGTCTGTACTTAAATGTATAGGGGTCACAATCAAGTGAACTGAAAAGTGCAATTTTTAACAGACATTTCTATCAGTTGAGATACATATATTAAAGTTCTTTTTATGTCTTTTCAGACCAACTCATTTCTCCTACAAGGTCTCCCTAAATGAGGACCACATAATTCAGCAAAACCTCAGAGATGTTTTTGTTATATTAATCAGAACTGCAAAAAAATGCTTGTATTACAAAAAAAGACACTCAAAAAGTAGATTTAATCTTCTTCAATCATCTCCTTTAGAAAACCCAATTTAAGTGGCACCACAATACAGAATGTTCTGTTAAGAGGAACTTCAATGCCAAATGTTCCATTGCTATCAGAGTTTTAGCTCAGTAGAAAACTTGTTTTCGCACAAACCGTCTGTGCCGAAATCCAACAGCATCAACGTAAATACAAAAAATACTTAGTTAAACAAATGAAAAATGTTAAGTATTAGTAATTCCAAGGCCATATTTGAAGATTTGAGCAATTTTGGAGCATATCCTGAGCTGAATGATACAGCATCTCCCTCTATTGTCCACACCGCAGAACACATGCTTTAAACAACAACACAAATATGTGTAGAGCTCTTTGGAAGCTCGAGTTGAAGTGGATGTCCTTTCAGAAAAGAATATTTGCTGAGAATTTACTCACATAAGAGGTAGCTGATTTTTTCGTTCTAAAGAAGAACATTAAAGAAGAAATTTTGACCAAAACTGTGTTGACTCACTACATGCAGGAGCATTGACAAAAAGTAACACTTTAAATAATGTTTTTTTCCACAAACCTAATCGTTTTGCTTCACAAGACCTTGATATATTATTAGGAGCTAAGCGCATTCATTTTGTTTTGCCTGTTTTTTTTTTTTTTACTTTTAAAAGTAGCCATGGACTTGCATTTTAAGAAAGCACCAAAAACCTTCTTTATATGTTCTGCTGAAGAAAACAAAGTCAGCTACATCTTTGATTGTCTGATAGTGAGCAAATATCAGGTTGCGTGAAAAATCTTACTTTAAAAGGAACAGTTCACTTAAAAATTAAAACTGTCAGATGTTAAATGCAATCAACTAAATTAACTTCATCTTTTATATAAAAAAATGATAATAATAAAAAAGTTTCATTTTTGCATATCAGAAGTAGGGTGTAAACATTACAAAACAACACTGTAAAAAAATGCTGGGTTCCACCCAATGACCTTTGATGTCATCCCAATGCATATTAAGTTAAATTAATGTTTTTTTACAAAGTTGAAGATCATAAAATTTAAAAATTAGGCTGTACCAAAACAACCTTAAAAAATTATGTTGAGCTTTTTAAAAAAAAATGCTGCAATTTTTAGAGTGAATATGTAGTCAAACATTGTACGAATTTAGTTTTTGAGTGAACTCTTTCGTTAAAAGCCATCACGACTACAATTGTTTTGACAACGTTCATGTTTGAAGATTTAAAAATGACCTTAGAAGCATTAAAATAAGTATCACCACATCCAACAATTAATAATAAGAAAATCATGTTGATGATGGGAATCATGTTTAGTTGTTCAATAATACAAAACAAATAAGCTCAATGTCAGGTAAGTGCCACTGAACAAAACACACACAGGCACAGTTCCTTTATCAGCCGCTTAAGAAATCATCAACACACACACTTCTGTCGGATTAGTAGCTAGAAGAGTGTGCAGGTGCCACACCGTGCAGGGAAGGGGTCAAGGAGGTCTCGTCCAATCCTGTGCATTTGCATGCAGCAAGCAGCCAATCAGCACACTATGCTGTTAGCCTGGCATCAGCTGAGCTTTTTTTCTGTTAAAAATAAGAAACATAATTATGCATAATAGACAAAATTGAAATAAATAAAATAATAATAATAATAATAATAAATGGATATATGCAGTCAAAATCATAAAAAAAATCCATTTATAGTGTAAGATGTAATAAAAATGCTAGACCTAAGAAACACAAAAGTTGAAGTAAAAACTACATAAGGAAATTTCTACATAAAGAAATATATTTTAAACAATAACTTAAAAAGCAAAACAACAATCTACTCCATTTTATTTTATTGAAACAATTGTATTTAACACCACAATTTGTGAATTTTCTCTCCACCAATCAGAGAGTTGAACTGAAAGAAACTTTTTAGCTCCACTAGTCTATGACATGTCTTCTGACACTGCTGAAATGCTAAAACATTTGTAGAAATATTTTTTATATATATATATATATATATATATATATATATATATATATATATATAAAAACAATAGAATTTTGGTTATATTTTTGTTCGTTGTTTAGCATAAAACAAACTAGTGTCATGTTTTTAGACATGCTAATATATATTTAGAAAATTCTAAATGCCTTAACTTCAGAAACATTTGGTTTAAATTAAAAATACTTTGAAATTGTAGGAAATATTATCAGGTCTTCATAAAATAAAACATTTTACTCAAGTAACCCATGTTTAATGCAGTAGAGTAAGAAAACTAAGGAATTTCAAGTGGTCTCCAATTTTTATATAGCTATGCAAATGCACACATATTTTGGATGCAACATTTATTTAGTTTTAGCAAAGCATCGCTTCACTCAAGCTGTAAAGTACACAGTTATTAACTTTGTTTGATATAACCACATTTTGCATCTAATAAAAGTTTATAATATTGTGATTCATGTAGTTGCTGGTTAATTTGGTTCACAGCTTTAAATGCTTTAAGAAGGCAAAAATCTTTATAAGAAAGACAAAAAATGCTTTAAAAAAAAAAAGACAAAAATCTTTATAAGAAGACATAAATCTCTGTTGAAAAAAACTGTTCTGGAACCAGAGCAAGAAATGTACTAACTGCATTTGTGATATTTATTCAGATTCCACCTATCTCCTATGTTTATTTAGTTTGTATACCAGTTAGCTGTCAAAGTTCAAGCCAAATCAATGAAGTGTTGGGCCAACTTGTGAATCTCAGCAACACTACCCACCTGCCAGCAGAAGCTGCACCAACAATCATCTGAGAAGCTCCAGGGACGCCGACAGCACTCAGAGCAGCAGAGGGTCCAGAGGAGCCATTCACTGGACTCCCGTCTCCTCTTAGGATCCCTGTGCACTTCCAGTTGTCCATGTAATTAGCTGAAGCCAAACGTTTCACAACAGAACTCACTCTGGGTTTTATTTCAAACTTCACATCATATTAGTCTATATTAGTCATATTAGTAGGACGCATGAAAAATGATAAAAACAAGAATATTGTTAAACATTGTTTTAAATTTGAAGTCCTTCAGAAATCTAAACTAGGAATGCCAATGAATTCATTTCGATTAGGGCTGCACGAAAACATTTGACATTGTAATACTTTGTTTTGTTGCAATGTATATTGCGATATGAATATAATATCACCAGATAGCTTGAACAGCTCTATTTAGAAAGTATCCATTAATTTAGACTGACTGGGTTTATTCTGGAAAATTATGGGGATTAGTCTGAATTATTATTGGAAAGATAGAAGTGAAACATTTGACATTACAGTATTCAGTTACAGAAGTTGATTGATCAAATGTAAAATTACACTATATAGTCTTCATTATAGAAATAATAAAAAAATACATCTTTACTAGAGTTTACAAACAGTAGAATTACATGTTCCTGAATACTTTAAACTGGCCAAAGGATGCACACACAAATGATAAACCTTCACTCCATTATGGATATACTCTTCAGTGACTCCAAAATCCTTCTGTGTTCTGAACTGTGGCTTCTGCTAAACTATAATCCTAACAAATAAATTTAAATTACAGTTCCTGCAATGTGGCTATTGTGGATGTGCACATTGCGATATCGATGCTGAAATGTTATATTGTGCAGCCATACTGTCAATTAATTATCTGTTGATCATTCATTTAAATCGATACACTTTATTGCTAGAGCTGTAGCAGAAATCAGGAGAAATTAAGAGATTTTCAAAATGCACTACTATTCTCTTTTAAATGATTAATAAATCCATATGAAACAGTCCCTTAAATGTGATGTTGCATCTTAAGATTCACGCTCACATTACATGTGCACCGCACACAAGCCCAACTGAACCATGCTCTGACCCACCTCATCCAACCAGGCCAGAGCCGGCCAATCAAACAGCACCTGAGTGTCGCACAAGGCACAAACTGGGAAATGTGGGTCAAATGTGTAGACATGGTTCATATAACCTAGTGTGAGTACACCCTAAATGGTGAGGCCATTTATATTTTAGGGTGAACTTTCCCTTTAAGGTAAAGGTGCCAAACTCTTTCTGGAGGGCCAAAGCTCTGAATATTTTAGCTTTAACCCCAATTAAACATAATTGACCGAACTAATTAAGTGCTTCTGGCTTGTTTAAAATCTACAGGCAAGTGTGTTGAAGTAGGGTAGGAACTAAACTCCAGGAACTGACTTTGACACATTTGTTCTTGGGAATTTGTGGAAACTGACTTCCTAATAAAGACTATACAGATCATCTCTATAGCCAATAATAATGAACTTTCATGGTGAAATGGAGTTCAAAAGGTTCACTCAGCAGGAAAGCAGACTGAGTTGACGACTGACCTTTCCAGAGCCTCACACAGCCGTCATCTCCAGAGGAGGCCAGCAGAGTGCTGGTGATGTTCCAGCTCACGCGCCACACCTGAGAGTTATGACTGTCAAACTGAGCCATCACCTGCACCTCGAACTTAGTGGGACCAGAGCTGTTGTCGCTCTCTCTCCTGGCAGAAACACAACACAAACCAACTGTAACACAGCAACCAACCGGATCCTAGCATTCTGAGGAAAACACAAGCAAAGTTTCTGAATAAAAGGAATAACCTCCGCATTTAAAAATGTGAATCATTTGTCATCATTTACTCTACCATTTTTTCCAAACCTATATTAGTTTATTTCTTTCATTTATTGTTTATTTATTATAGAACCAAGCCAGCATACATAGCAAAGTGACTTTTATACAACTATAATATTTGTCTTTTGGCTCCAACAGCACAATATTTTTAAGTTCTATAAGCCACATTTTGTCCACTATGTGGGTTCAAGCCAGATTTTAAAAATAACCTTCTTGGCTGCAGTATGAAATATCCTGTGTTGGTAAACATTTAAGTTAAGATCATAATCACCATTTCATAAACAAATATTGAGGTATTTAGGAATAAACGTATTACAAAGTTCTGAGATCATTTGAAAGACCTTATCCCAAAATGTACAGAGAGGTGGACATTTAGTAATGACAGATAGGAATATATTTTATAGAATGCTTTCAAGACAACCAAACTCTTAAAAGCAGCTATTGACATCCGTTTGACTTCATTCTTCAAAGTGTCTTCATCTTTGTTAAACAGAATAGAGCAAGCTGTGCGTGTTTTAATGTTAACTTCTGTCAGAACTATCGCTTTAATCAAACAGGCTGTAGCAGTAAATCCTAAATAACAGGGGAAGAGGGAGATATAAAAAAACAATACATATTTCATTATTTATCTTCATTTGTAGTGAAGCTGTTTTAATCACTAATATAGTATTATTAGGACATTCGGATTGGGCCGGTCATTTATTTGCAGATACAATTGTTGAATTTATAAAACAGTATTAAACATTTTATATAATACTATTACATACTGATAAAATCTATATAGATTACAATTAAAGAGCCCCTATTATAGGTTTTTGAAAATGACTTTCCATGCAGTGTGTAACAGCCCTAAGTGAAGTGAAATATCCAGCTAAGGCTTAAATCTGAAAGTGCACCGTCAACTATTGATTCATCTATAAAGAGTCAACTCATAGTGGTTCAAACGATTCGCGGCGGTAATGAGTCTTTAGCTGTGCCGGCGTGACATCGATACAGAACTGAAGCCCTGCCCACTTGGTGTACGCACAGAACAGGGAAAATTAAAACGCCCGGCTCCATCCACAAACACTTTAGAAAGAAAAAGAGGAAGACAAATACTGTAGCAGATCCTGGTTGAATCATGTGGTGAAGACTATAAAGTGTGAGGGAAAGTTAGTGTTACTTTCCCTACCCAAACATGAGGCTGTGAATAGTCAGTGAATACTTTTTGCAAAAATACCTCAGCATTATAGCCCCAGCCTTGTGCTGTGTTCCCATCATTTTTCTGACAAGAGCTTCAGCAACCTACATGCTTCCAACAGGGGATTCATTGGCCATTTGTTAAAAGGATCAGAAAAGACTATTGATGTATGGGAATTTGTCAGAGCTTGACAGGAACTTTACAGTACACAGTTCATGGACCAATATCTTCCTCCATTTCATAGGTGTAAGTGCGATTAAAATGGTTACCTCGTTTTCTCTAGCTTGCAAATTATGCATTTAATTATGTTTTGTTACTTGTAACCGCTTGTACTGTATCAGGTTAACTCTTTATATTTTTTATATTGGGTCTAAAACCACGCTGAAAACACGACGAGTGACGCTTTGTTTGTGAGCCCGCAATCTACTGCCATTTGTTGTTGCTATGGCCACCATCACCATTCTACACACATGCGGCGGACAAGTTTCAAAATGGTTGAGCTTTTGCCACTGTGTGCATTAATACTGAATGTGTGTCACTGTTTTTTACTTATGGTCAAAAATAGAGCAATATGCTGGCGTTTAGCTGCACTGCTTTAAAGCACTCCTGCATAGGGCTCACACATACACTCTGCACTCTGACTACTTGTTGATAAGCCGTGCAGGGAATTTTTCTCTCTTACACTGAATGCAGTCGCCCAACCACAACAGACTGGGTCATCAGACCAATCAGCGCAGATTAGCATTGCGCTAACGAGGGGTGTGGGAACAAATGAATCGCTGAACAATTCAAATGGAAGTTGCTGAGTTAATTAGGTAAAAATAAATGCATGTTATAAGACAATAAAAGTGTTTTATAAAAGTGTATAATAGGGGCTCTATAAAATAACATTATTTTGTTTTCTTCATTCCCTCATATTTGATCAAACCCGTTGCCCCTGCCCAGTTTTGTCCAAACACTAAAATATTGTTTTAGACCTCTTCAAAAACTTCTCTATTGAGCAAATTATCAAATTGAGGTTTGTCACATGTTCTTTTACTACCTACTAACCTCTGTGGTATGAGTTTGAAAATGCGAACGTCTTTGGTCGCTATGGCCAGCACATGGAAGGATCTCCCCAGATTGGGAGCAAAGGCAATGTCATGCACTGGGTCAATCACGGTCATCAACGTCTCTACTTTGGCATACTTTCTATAGGCAACAAAAGACATAAACACAGTAGAATGTGCATTTAAGAAAAAAACAACAACATAATAACAGGTCTACAAATTAACGTTATGAGGAAAACACTAACCAATTTGGTAACAACACAAGTGTAACAAAACAAATACATGCAATAACTTAGATTAGAAATCATTAGATTTCTGCAGCTGAGACTTTTCAAGAAATGACTACAGATATGGTTTTTGTTTTGTCAACTTTGACATCACTTTGAATTGAATAAAAGCCTTTATGAAAGAATTAACTTATAATCACATTTAAATGTTTCAATGTAGCTTGAGCTCATTTTTCATACATTTGCAGATGAATGTATCCAAGCTTTGTTTTTTACGGTATTTGTAATTAAACATTATACTACATTACGCCATTGATTTGAGATTAAATATTTTATAGCATGGCTTAAGATTTTAAGCCAAGTGTTTTGTATCAGAGAACTGACTAAACCCCTTTGCCAATAACTGTTTAGCTGTCATGTGACTCACACTAGTCAGTGAAATATTCCTGTTATTCGCTCTGGACTAAAGCTGCGACCCTTTTTCAGGCTGAGCTGATAAATGGGCATTATTGTTTTATTCTGCTTTAGGGGTGTTTGTACTTAATGTTTCTCATGTATAACTGAAATAGAGAAGCTTATTGCCCATAAGTAGTTAGTTAGAATTAATTCAAGACTCAATACATGTTTCAAACTCAAGACATGTTTTACTTTATATATTCATTTGTAGTAAAGCTGATTGAATTACAAATACATTATTATGAACACGTTCACATATGGCCAGTCGTTTATTTGCAGATACAATAATTGAATTCATAGAGTAATTGAATTTATAAAATTTGAACATTTTGTATATAATATATAAATGTTACGTTGTATTCTTCCTTCCCTCACATTTGACCAAAGTGAAGTAAGAGGGAACGTAAGAAGGAAATATGATTTTTGTTTTCTACATAATTTTGTCCATAATTTGGTGTAATGAAGAGCTGGTGAGCTCGAAACGTTACATGTTTTGTTTTAGCCTTTTAACTTCTGTGAGCTTCTGTGTCGCCGCCTTTTTGAATATATAATATTCTCCATACATTAAAATCTTGTTTGAGACCTGACAGAAAACTAAAAAGTAAAAAATGCAGTTTGTAAGCCTGGATAAGAACCGAAAAAATGATGCATGTAGTAAACTCGTACCTTGTATTTTCATTATACTCATAGATTTGCACTTTGCCACCATAAGTGGTGTTGCTGTCATCACTGCCCACAGCTATCATTGGAGGATGAGCTCGAGAACTAAATGGCAGAAGAAAAAAACATCATAAAATGTAAATGACATCTTTCAAATTCATATTTATCTGCAATCATATAAAAGGCATTCAGACCCGGAGGGGTTCCAGGAGATGCAGGAGCAAGAGCAGAAGAGTTTGCAGGAGATCTCGTGCTGGAGTGACCACTGGCTGAGGTTCATCACATCAGGAGCCTCATAGATGCGCACCACACCATCTGCAGAGCAGGTGGTTAACATCAGGCCCATGTGCTTCGGTGCAAACTTCACATCTGTCACTGATGTCCGACTGTCCACCAGTGTGGTTCTCTTGATCTGTACAACCAACAGTAGAAATGAACAGAATATCATCATGTCATGAAAATTAAAGGGGTAATTTAAGTGTTGTCAATAACATAGCTTTTCCGTTACAATATGGATATTGAAATACTTAAAAAAAACAGCTTCAATATTTCAATAATATCTCAGTATTTCAATATTACATTATTACCAGTATCACTGTGTGCCTTACCAGCATTTTTACACCAAAATAAAAAATTTGGAGTTTAACTAATACAAACTTTCATTTTATTAATTAAAATTTTATTAACCTGCTCCCATGTTTAATTTAGTACACAAACAAATAAGAATGATTCTCAAGGCTCAATATGAAGACTAAGACTGGGCAGACACTAAAACATTTTTAATATCTTATAAGATTTTCTAATAGTCAAAGACGTTTTGGCAAAAAATGTTGCATTTTTTCAATAGCAAATCTTTTTAGTGTGATGTGCTCCAATGTGACAAAGAAAGTACATCACGTTAATGAAATCTGAACAAGGGTTTTCAAATGTATCCACTTTGGTACCAATCAATACTGAAGTTTTTAAAAGATCCAGCTAGCTTTTGAGAGCTGTTGAAGCAATTACATTCAGAACCAATCAGTCATATCTGTTGACCATCTGAACACAATGGCCGATCAACGGTGTTGAGGACCTGCTCAACAGCGGTCAAATATTAGCAGGAAATAGACGTTTTTAGAATGTCAGCATCAACTGGTACTGAAGTCAACCCCAATCTGAACTGTTAATGAATTAATTTTCAAAAAACAGGATTTAAGTATCTGTTTTTTTTTTTTGTTGTTGTTGCTGTTTTGTTTGTTTTTTAATAAACTCCTGTTCTCCACTTAAAGAAACGCTACACTTTTTTTTGGAAAAAAAGGCTCATTTTACAAGTCTTCTAGAGTTAAACATTTGACTTTTATTTTTGACCATTTTATTTTACACATTTAGCCGATTTCTTGTTCTGGGGGGTTACATTTAGCTTAGCTTAGCATAATTTAATCTAAACCTTTAAAAACAAGGACTGCGTCCTGTTCACACGTACACCATTTCTAAAGAGTATGAATACGGTAGTTACACCCCTAATGTTGTACAAATGTTTGGTTACAAAAAATAAAATAAAAAGGTATTTTACATTTTTTTTCAAGGTACCGTTAGCGACATGACAGCATTGAGATATTCTGCAAAACAGTTTTACAAACCCAATGACTTTGCCCCCGTTGTTTGTCGTTGGATTCACCGACAATCTCCTCCCACACAGCTGCAGTGCGGTCAAAGGAACAAGATGCCAACACTTGACCAAACTCAGGATGTGCCCACGTCACCCTCCACACAGACCCACTATGAGTCTACAACAGAAATAAATCATAATAATACAGTCAACATTCTAAATAACCCATACATAAAATCCACCATCAATCGTAGCCACTGTCCTTCAAAACACTAGGATTTACCCACTAGTCTGCAAGTGTTGATTAATCTAAAATATAATACAGTTCAGAACTATCATTTATTCTTCTATGTATGTAATCCATTTTCAGGCCCATATATGATAAATTCATTGATTATTATATAATTTTTTTAATCATAAAAGTTTAGAAAACCCATTTTTTTCCATTAAAGAGCATTTCAACGAGTACTCTATAAAGCGTCAAATAAAGGTTTCAGAGAAATTTCAGATTTTATTTTTACACAAATCTGTCATGGTATAGGTCAAATTGTTAGACTTCTGACATCACTTTTTGCCTGATCTAGGCGTCTTTGCAAAACATAACAAATAAACCTATATTCAAACCTGAAATTCATACTCAAAGCACATAAAAAAAACAACAACAGCTCATACTATACCTTCCAACTAGCAGTGCAGTGCCATTCTCCATCATCACCTTTATCCCAGACCTACAACAGTTTATAATAAAAACAATTAAAATGGGGGAAAGTTAGCATGTGATAAATAACCACTATCCCCAAGCTTCAGATGTCTGTATGCATTGGCTACAAGCAGAATACCTTTAAACATATTCATATTCAGTAACCATATTCACAATATATTTTTTTTAATCACAGGCGCTCGCGCTACTTCGAATACAGTTTATATAAGCAGCTTATTGGGTTTATGGGCAATGTACTGTACATGCAATAAATCTGAATTAAACTTTTTCTTGCCTTGACGCTCTGGTCACTTGAGCAGGTCGCCATCCTCCGTCCATGGAAGTCATAGGAAACATCGTGAATCAGATCTTTATGATCCGCTGCGATGCTTTTCGCCACAAACATATTGCTGGAAAAAATATACACTTAATTAAGCCAGTAAAAAAAATCTCAGTAAAAGAATCAGCAGAAGGGTGTTTGGTCAAACTTCAGCAGAAACATTGAGCTCTACTGGTGCCATGTTTCTTTACTCGAATTCGTTGTTCGTTGCTTTATTACTGTAGACGAACAGAGTTTACTGCCATCTATTGCACTAGCGGAGTAACTGCAATTCTTTCATCGAGGGTTACAAAAACTACAAGTCTATTTTGCCATATAAAAAATACATTTTTTGGATAATTTTTTTTCATCATTAGTAGTAGGGGTGGCAGTGTGGTAGAGTAATTATTTCCCATGTTTTACGCGTTTTCTTCAAATGCAAATTTTGTAAAATAATGAGACATTTCACTGGATTAGCAGTGTGTTTGGGATCATTATCATGCTTGAAAAATAAAAACACAATGAGGTGGTCTCTAGAATGGCATTATGGACTCAATTTCTGAAGCAAAAGCCAAAGAAAAATGAACGAATGAATGAATAGAAATAAAATTTCTCTTAAAATAAATAAAACAAGGATAGTATTTTGTGTACACTTTAGTTTTTTTCAATTTGTCTATATACTGTACTGTAATAATTATTAGGATACCTGCTGACCCTAATTGAATATAATCAAATTTAACTGAAAGTGTTACTGTATGTTTCTGTATTACCAATTATGTTCAGTTTATTCATGTATATGTATCATAAAAAAAAGACACAATTGGTAATAGAGAAGCAATAGAGAAGAACTCTTCCACTGCTCTGATTGACTTACTACTGATCAAGTGTTGTTTACATTTAAACAACTTCAATATTCTGTCAGCACGGCAACTTGAATTTACACTTGAAATCAACACAACTCTGTGAAAGTGCTGAATCATCTGCTTTAAGCTCTTTTAACTCTCCAGTTTGGCAAGAATTTGAAGAATTTTATTAATCTGGGGTCGCCACAGCGGAATGAACCACCAACCTATCCAGCATATGTTTTACACAGCGGATGCCCTTCAGCTGCAACCCATCTCTGGAATTATATTATATTATATTATATTATATTATATTATATTATATTATATTATATTATATTATATTATATTACATTACATTACATTACATTACATTACATTAAATTACATTATATTATATTATATTATATTACATTATATTATATTATATTATATTATTTTATATTATATTATATTATATTATATTATATTATATTATATTATATTATATTATATTTAGGGCTGTCAGTTGATTATAAATCTTCATTTAGTTTGTTAAATAAAATGTATAATTCAGTATAGTTTGGTTGGCAGGTTTCCTCAACATGTTTTTGTTGTGTAAAAAGTAGATATTCATACACTTTTAAAATAACACAAAGGTTGGTGGCAGAATTTTAAGTTTTTACGTTAACTATCTCTCTATCTACCTTAACATAATTAGATATTTAGCTAGCTTGTTTGTTAGTGTTAAATATATACTTCAGTATATTTTATGGTGTATTTAAACTCAAAATTTGTTCAAATGTATGAAATTATTTTTGGATATATATTATATCCAAAATATTTCTTGTCTTTTCAGCACAATTATATATAAAGTTCCAGAGCTTGAAATTCCTCATTTCTGGATCCAGATTTAAAGGAAATAATATGCTTGCATTATCAGTCAACAACAACAAAAAAATATTAATGCAATGTCAGTGTCTGTAGGTTTTCATCAATATTTCCATGTTAATTCAACACACATTTCAAGAGTCAGATCAACTAATTTAATTATTTTCATTTTTCATGTTTTTCTTGAAATAAGTTATACAAAAAATCAACACACTGAATAAAGAATCTAGCATCAAGAGCATGGTGCAAACTACACTACTGAAATCAACACAAATTAAAACTTTAACAGCTTTAACAGTATTTTTAAGCTATTTTTGAGGTTTCTATATTTTAAATGTTACTAAACTGCAACTTTGTCTCTTTGAACATATATTTTACACACACACACACACACACACACACACACACACACACACACACACA
>CAIGQQ010030848.1:284372-349787 GCA_903798035.1 Danio albolineatus | reverse complement strand
ACACACACACACACACACACACACACACACACACACACACACACACAGACAGACACCAAACAACGTTCAATAGAAATGAGTTAAAAACATGTTTTAGTTTATCATTAATCTTTTTCAGGTCATTCCGCAGTTCACTTCAACTGTATTACAATTAAATGATGTCCTATTAAATTGCATTTGAAAAGCACTCCAGGAAATACATTTTAATAAATGGATTTACTTATTTAACTAATTACATGTTGACTATTTGCCTGTGCTTTACTGGATGCTTAAGGATTTCAGCCAACGTGAATAAAAATAAATATCCTTTATCAAACAAACCATAGACTTCTCCACAAAAGACATGGCCCTACAATGTAGGCAGAGAGGTGTTAATGGGTGTTCAATATCATGCTTACACATAAACAAAGCTTATTACAAAGACTTCATGTATAGTATTTGCTGCAATAGCATCCCAACTATGTGTTTCATGAGACTGCCATCTATTGGAGCTTGAGGAAGTTTGAATACATTGGAAACTCCCATTTTGCTCACGTCTATAAATCTCAGAACCAGGAAATCACATCCAGTGCTGGGAATACGAAACTTAAGAGCTGTTTATTTGTGTTGAGTGCCTGAAGTAAAATGGCTGAATCCAGGCTTTCTCAGGACCAGTTCATCTGCCCAGTGTGTCTGGAGCTCCTGAAGAATCCAGTTGCCATCCCATGTGGACACAGTTACTGCATGAGCTGCATTACAGACTACTGGGATCACGAGGATCAGAAGAGAGTTTACAGCTGCCCTCAGTGCAGACAGACCTTCAGTCCAAGACATGCTTTAAATAAAAACACCATGCTGGCTGAAGTGGTGGAGCAACTGAAGAAGACTGAACATCGGACTGCTGTTCCTGCTGGAGATGGAGACGTGGAATGTGACGTCTGTACTGGAAGAAAAAACAAAGCCATCAAGTCCTGTCTGGTGTGTCTGAACTCTTACTGTCAAAATCATCTCGAACAACATGAGAATCTCTTCAAAGCTAAGAGACACAACCTAATAGACGCCACTGGACAGCTTCAGGAGATGATCTGCCATAAACATGATAAACTCCTAGAAATTTACTGCCGTACAGACCAGCGGTGTGTTTGTATGCTCTGTATGGTGGATGAACACAAAGATCATGAAACTGTGTCCACTTCAGCAGAGAGGACAGAGAAACAGGTATGGACAGAAACACACATGCAAGGTCATCCAGTTTTCTCAATGAAAAGACAAACGCAAGTACCTCTTGCTTTCAGTTTCACTTTATTCTGTTATTATTTACTTCTGTTCTGTGATACAGAAACAATTAGCTGAAATACAGGGAAAATTTCAGCAACAAATCCAGGAAAGAGAAATGAAGCTTCAAGAGCTGAAAGAAGCTGTGAAGATTCATGAGGTAACAAAATAGCACTGCTTTCAGATTTATATTCATGTAGGATGGAGGGGAGTAATTAGGTTGGTGACATAAAATAATCTTGAGTAACTACTATTGAATATTACTGCATTCCTCTTTTCTCTTACTTACATTATAAGAGAACAATACATTTTGTGATTCTCCCAGAAAAAGCAGAGTGCCTGTGTTCATGCTGTTGGTGGATCTACTGAGTCAACAATGCAAAAGCTTGGCACAGTTTCTACTCAGCAATCAACTTCAACCTGTGCTATACATCTAAAAACATACTTTCTTCATAGAGCCATGCTCCAGAAACTCCTTTTCAGTGACTTCTGACTTCCTTATCTTGAGTGAAGTTGCGCTGATTGGTGTGCTCTTGATAACTGGTCATATAAGGACTTTCATCCTCAGTAATGTCAACTAGAGGCATATTTCAATAACACTTTCTGAAACTGGCACCAACCCAGATGTATATGATTGTTGACAAAGAAATACTCTGTAAATAACTCTCTAAATGCAGAGATTGGATAAAGTTGCCAGAAGATAATTCAAGGTCCTGTAATGCAAATCCAAAGAGTAATTGGATAGTTCACCAAAAAATGTTAATTTACTCACTGTTTACTCACTCTCAAATGGTTCCAAATCTTTATGCTTCTGTCTTCTGTTGAAACACAAAATAAGATATTGTGATGGAAGTTGGAAACGTGTAGCCATTGACATCCATATAAGTTTTTTTTCCTATGGAAGACAATAGTTACAAGTTTCCAACCTTTTTTAAAAACTTATTTTGTATTCAACCTGAATAGTAAAAGTCAAATAGGTTTTGACCAAGTGGAGGACGAGTAAATAACGACAGAATTTTCATTTTTGTAAGAACTATCCCTTTAAATAGAGGATTTTTAAAAACATTGAGCTAATTGTGATGTGTGTTTTGTAGCGCTCTGCACAGACAGCAGTGAAGGACAGTGAGAGGGTCTTTTCTGAATTCATCCGCTCGATTGAGAGAAAACGCTCTGAGGTCACACAGATTATCAGAGATCGAGAAAAGATCACAGTCAGTTGTGCTGAAGGACTCTTGAATCAACTGCAGCATGAGATTGATGATCTGAGAAGGAAGAACGCTAAGCTGGAGCAGCTTTCAAACAAACATGACCACATCTGTTTTATCCAGGTGACACCAGTATTTACATCAATAAGTGTTTTTACTCATATTGCATCTATTGACCATTGAATAGTATTATTTTTTTAAATTTAAATATAGTTTCAGTTGTTTGTCTGTTTTTGTAGAGTTTCGCATCTCTCCCTGTTCCTCCGGCATCACTAGATGTTCCCAGCATTACTGTTAGTTCTTATGATGAAATAGGAAAATCTGCCTGTTGGCATTTTCTGTGTGGAGTTTGCATGTTCTCCCCGTGGTTGCGTGGGTTTCCTCCGGGTGCTCCGGTTTCCCCCACAGTCTAAAGACATGAGGTACAGGTGAATTGGGTAAGCTAAATTGTCCATAGTGTATGTGGGTGAATGAGAATGTATGGATGTTTTTCCCTAGAGATGGGTTGTGGCTGGAAGGGCATCCGCTGCGTAAAACAAATGCCGGATAAGTTGGCGGTTCATTCCTCTGTGGCGACCCCAGATTAATAAAGGGACCAATCTGAAAAGAAAATGAATGAATTATAGATAACAGGTCAATAATATCAAGTCAGTTTTGTCTGGTGGAGAAATAAAAGCTGTAAACAGACCAAAATCCCCAGAGACTAAACATGTTTTATATGTTGTTCAATCCAGTAACATGCTAAAAACAGCAAAAAGGGTTAAACTGATCAAATTGTTATATGATTTAATTGTATTTGTGTCTTTTTAATGCATTTCTAGCAGAAGTTTTTACTTTCTTTGTTTATTATTCTGTTTTTGTCTATAAGATTTCTGTCATTTGACTCTGGATCCAAACACAGCTCATCAAAATCTCCGTCTGTCTGAGAAGAGTAGAGCAGTGATCGTATCTAGCAGACAGAATTATCCTGATCATCCAGACAGATTTGATCAGTGTCATCAGGTGCTGTGCAGAGAGAGTGTGCGAGGACGCTGCTACTGGGAGGTGGAGTGGAGTGGGAATAGTCATATATTTATTTCTGTGTCATATAAAAGCATCAACAGAAAGGAAGAGAGAGGTGACTGTAGATTTGGAAGTAGTGACAAGTCTTGGGGTTTGACATGCTCTCGCTCCAGGTGTTCATTCAGACACAGTAATGTAAAGACTGATCTCGCTGTAGTGCCCAGCAACAGAATAGGAGTGTATGTGGATCACAGTGCAGGAATTCTGTCCTTCTACAGTGTTTCTGACACAATGACCCTCATCCACAGAGTCCACACAAGCTTCACTCAGCCTCTCTATCCTGGGTTTGGGTTTATTCATTCATTTCTACGTTCAATAGAACTAGCTTTTGGAAAATTTCCTGCTAAAAATGAAACATTAAAACTGTGTGACATATAAATATAGGGATTATATCATTAATATCAATGTGGTTTTACAAGAATGTTACTTAGAGGACACAACCATTAATGTAAAACATTTGATGGGATCTAGAGTTTTCACAGAACACACTTATAAAGAACAGTAGGTTCTTTTACATGGAATAGGTTTTTTGTGAGTTGCATGGGACTTTTCAAAACATCTGATCTGTGTATATGTTTATATACCTTGATGGATGCATATCTCGAGAGTATTAAAGTCTGCATGAATCAAAATTAAGTCACTGAATAAAAGGTTTGTCTTAGTAAAATGTTGAATTGTATTTTTAGTTTTGCATCTTACACAATAGTAAATCTGTAGAAAATGACAAATGACCTGCAGGTACATGCGGGAATCTGATGTTAAAGCTGATATAATTCACTGAAATAAAGTTTGTGTAAAGCTATTTTTCTTGGAATTTCATGGTGATGATGGTGATGGATTATGCTTTTATCAGCATTCTTATTGCTCTGTATGTATAGACTTTCAATGTTGAACATGTTGATGTGTCTTTACTTTTTTTTTAATTTTACATTTTTTGTGATGGATTAGTAATTTAGTTAATAATTACTAACTAGTAAGCATGCGCTATTCAGGTAATTGCCATTGCTGCATGTGTAGTTGTTCCCATTCATAATAGAGTAAGACATACAGTAGTCAACATTTGAAGTGGATTAAAGCTCTTTTGAGAAGAGTTACACACCTGTAGTTATGTAATACTATGTAAGATTTGGCATAATTATTGCATTATAAGTTTGTATTTAAATTATTGTTATAAAGAAAATAAACAAGGAAACTTTTAATGAAAAGAGGCAATCTCTCCACACTCTCAGAATTAACGGTACACAAGCTGTCACTGGGGTGGTACCTTTTCAAAAGGTACACATTTGTACCTGAAGGGTCCATATTAATACCTTAACAGTACATATATTAGTACCTAAAAAGTACAAAAGTGTTCCTCTTAAAATTTTTAGGTACTAATATATACTTTTGAGGTGGCAATATGGACCGTTTAAGTACAAATGTGTACCCTTTTAAAAGGTACCACCCCAGTGACAGCTTCCTTTATTTCTGAGAATGCATCATTTTCCATTTTTTTCTGTTCATGTGATAAATCCTGCCTCTTATTTTTGTGTGCATTCCACACCTGTAAATTAGTAAATTAGAGAGAATAACTTGTGATGTTAAGTGGAAGGTGATTTAAAATGTATACACCAACTTAAATTCATTCATTCATTCATTTTCTTGTCAGCTTAGTCCCTTTATTAATCCAGGGTTGCCACAGCGGAATGAACCGCCAACTTATCCAGAATGTGCTTTACCCTTCAAGTTGCAACCCATCACATGGAAATATCCACACACACTCATTCACACACATACACTAGGGCCAGTTTAGCTTACCCAATTCAACTATAGCACGTCTTTGGACTTTTGAAACTGGAGCACGCAGAGGAAACCCACGCCAACGCGGTGAGAACATGGAAACTTCACACAGAAATGCCAACTGACCCAGCCGAGGCTGGAACCAGCGACTTTCTTTCTGTGAGGCGATTGTGCTACCCACTGTGCCACTGTGAGGCCCTATGTTATGTTATGTTATGTTATGTTATGTTATGTTATGTTATGTTATGTTATGTTATGTTATGTTATGTTATGTTATGTTATGTTATGTTATGTTATGTTATGTTATGTTATGTTATGTTATGTTATTCATTCATGGACGATGCGGTGGCACAGTGGCGCCTCACAGCAAGTAGGTCGCTGGTACGAGCCTTTTTATATGCATTTCTGTGTGGAGTTTGCATGATCTGCCCGTGTTTGCGTAGGTTTCTCTTAGGTGCTCTGGTCCAAGTCCAAAGACATGGTATAAGTGAATTGGGTAAGCTAAAATTGTCTGTAGTGTAAAGTGTGGATGAATGTTTCCCAGTGATGGGTTGCAGCTGGAAGGGCATCCACTGCGTAAAACAAATGCTGGATAACTTTGTGGTTCATTTCGCTGTGGCGATCCCAGATTAATCAAAGGACTAAGCCGAAAAGAAAAAGAATGACTGAAGGCTTTGAATAAGTGGAGGACGAGTAAAAATCGGCCGAATTTTCTTTCTTGGGTGAAATATCCCTTTAAACAGAGATTTTTTAACATTGTCAGTGTGATCATCAAGGGATATGATTTTACAGCGCACTGCACAGACAGCAGTGAAGGAGTTTTTATACAAACTTGACCACATCCATTTCATCCAGGTGACACCACTGTTTACATCACTGTTTTACTCATATTGAATGTACTGATCATTGTATTCATTTTTATTTAAATATAGTTATACCTATAAATATAGTTATACACAATGTATATCATGTTCTGTAGTCCAGCAAATCAACCAGTGACCAAATAAAAATCTTTATGCTACCTCTTATAATAAGTCTAAGGTATTCATAATAAGCCTAAAAATCATATCTGTTCATAAACCGTTGTTTCAATTGGTTCATTTTATGAGTTTGAATATAAAACGTACAAAAATAGATCACAACATTTGATCCTAGTAAACGAGTTTTAGCAAGTGATTTATAGATAACAGGTCAATTATATCAAGTCAGTTTTGGATAGTGTAAAAATAAAAGCTGTAAATCGAATAAACATGTTTAATGTGTTGTTATATCCAGTAACTCATTTAAGGTTATGATAACACAAATGTTGATTGATAATGATAAAGATCATTATTTGATTTAATTGTGTTTGTAATCTGTTAACTTGTACCCAGTAAAGATTTTACTGTACGTTGACTCTGGATCCAAACACAGCTTATCAATATCTCAATTTGTCTGAGAAGAGTAGAGCAGTGACCGTATCTAGCAGACAGAATTATCCTGATCATCCAGACAGATTTGATCAGTGTCATCAGGTGCTGTGCAGAGAGAGTGTGCGAGGACGCTGCTACTGGGAGGTGGAGTGGAGTGGGAATAGTCATATATTTATTTCTGTGTCATATAAAAGCATCAACAGAAAGCAAGAGAGAGGTGACTGTAGATCTGGATATAGTGACAAGTCTTGGGGTTTGACATGCTCTCGCTCCAGTTGTTTATTCAGACACAATAACGTAAAGACCGATCTTGCTGTAGTGCCCAGCAATAGAATAGAAGTGTATGTGGATCAGGAATGTATGTGCAGGAATTCTGTCCTTTACAGTGTTTCTGACACCATGACCCTCACCCAGAGTCCACACAAGATTCACTCAGCCTCTCTATCATGACTTTAAATTTTATGATTCATGTAAAACCTTTATGAAAGTGGCAATTCAAACAACAGTTAACAAATGGAACAGTGAAGCTGTGCAACATTTAAATGGTCAACGGGAATTCTCTAAGTTTGTGAGTGAGATAAGTCTTTTCACATGTTCAATTACACTTGTATAGTAAAGTAAGATCTTTTAC
Organism: Danio albolineatus; assembly: GCA_903798035.1. NCBI lineage: Eukaryota > Metazoa > Chordata > Actinopteri > Cypriniformes > Danionidae > Danio > Danio albolineatus. The sequence goes on along the minus strand of CAIGQQ010030848.1, from coordinate 342,444 downwards.
AGTTGTGTACCTGTGATATTTGCTTGTGACCTTTTTATCAAAGCCTGATCTGTATATATGCTTGATCTTCTGTTACAAAGATGTATACATGCCATTAAACTATTAATGGCATGAAACTATTACTTCTGCATGAAGTACTAAATGTACTTAGCTTGTGTTCGCTTACAATGCTTTTCTTGAGGTAAAGAATTAATCCGAGTTAAACAGACAAAAATTAATTGTTTGCCTTGGTAATCTCTAATGAAAATCTGCAAATGTGCTTCCACTCTGAAATGGAGATCCTTCTCTGATGACATCAGGTTGATTCCGCAGAATATAATTATGTGTGTATTTAAAACATATACATTCAGTAGATTACATTCAGTAGATTACCAAATTGTTGTCTGGACACAGTAAACATTCTATTGAAATTCTGTCTCTTTAGTTGAGTCTTATAATGTGGTAAATCTGTATAAAATGACAAGTAACATAACACAGGATGTGTGAATATGAGGATAAACCTAATAATTCACTCTTTTACATGGGATTTCATGGTAATTATTGGTATGTTTTCATCAAACTTCTTAACGTTAGCTATTTATTATTTATAGATGTTTGTTATTAAATGTGTTTCTATTTAATTTTTCTAAATGAGGCATTATTAATCCAATTTGACAATCCTTTAAATTAATAATTTGTTCAGGTATGAATTCAGATCATTGCCATTGTTAAATGTGCAGTATGCTTATACTCATTCGATACAGAGGAACACATAATATGTAGATTCATTCATACTCTCTTGATTAACCTATAGTGAAATGTTATGTTATATATTGCAAAGTAAATTATAACAAACAAAGAATAAAGTGCACACATTTGTTGGACTGGCATTTGAACAATAATAACAGACTGAAGTAATATGAATGTGGGACAGTTGTGGCCAAATGATTAGTTGGTAACCTAAAGGTTGGTGGTTCCAAAATAGCTGCCCACTGCTTAGGGTGTATGCACAAAGTGTGTTTGTGTGTTTGTATGTGGGGTCTCATTCCTTGCTCAAAATATGTGTGCATTTGGATGGGGTAAAAGCAGAGGACCATCATGGAGTATGGGGAAAATAACACTTGACAAGGCTTACTTTACTTTTTCACTGAAAGTCAAGCTCAAATCTGGGAGTCAACTTCATTACTGACTTCTCAGGCTCAGAGAGATCCTCATAGACGTAGATTTTCCAGATTTTCAAGTGTCAGCAGCCTGGTCCTACTGAAGAGCTTACCAATCACAATGAAGATAGCAGAGAGATTTTTCAAACATGTGTTCTCAAACTACAACCTCACAGGAAATAACTACTGGACTGACTAAGCATCTTCTCCTTGTGGGTTCTGGGTTCCACTCATTTAAAAATGGCAGTGTGATGACCAGTGGTGTAAAGTAATTAATTACAAATACTCAAACTGTACTTGAGTATTTTTTCCTCATGAATTGTACTTTACTGAGTATTTTTAAAAATGTGGACTTTTACTCTCCCTTGAGTATATGTTTAGTGCAGTATCGGTACTTTTACTCCACTACTTTCCTTCAACCTGCAGTCACTAATTTATTTATTTCTTGTCTATGGTCATTGTCTAAAGTAGAAAGATCAGTCCTGTGATTCCTGTCCAATTAAATCACACATAGAAAGTAAATCGCATCACACTGAACAACCTCAAGACATGGGCGCTTTATAAATGCAGCAAACCTTTGGGAAATGTTAAAAATGTCCAAGAAGATGTCCAAAATCTGTACACGCAATGATCCAGAGACTGTTTATAGACTGCATGTCACTGAAAATGATGGATGTCGACTGTATGATGACTGAAATCACCAAACAGCCTTAAACAATCACTAAATGGAACGAATGAAGAATGGAAGGAAGGGCCAAATGAAAGGAAGGATCGAACAAGGAATGGAAGGAAGGATTGAAGAACCAAGTAAATGAAGGAAGGATTCAAGGAAGAACTGATCAAACCAAGGAAGGAAAGAAGGAAGGAAGGAATGAATGAATGAACAAAGGACCTAATGAAGGAAGGAACAAAATTATGAAAGAAAGAAGCGAACAAATGAAGGGAGGAAAGAAGACAGGACCAAACGAATGAAGTAAGAATTCAAGGAAGGACTGAACAAACTAAGGAAGGAAGGAACAAACGAACAAACTAATGTACATGTACAGTATGAACAAGGACCTAATGTAGGAACAAAAATATGAAAGAAAAAATGAGCAAACAAATGAAGGGAGGAAAGAAGGAAGGACCAAACGAATGAATGAAGAATTCAAGGAAGGACTGAACAAACTAAGGAAGGAAGGAAGGAATGATCAAACGAATGAATGAACAAAAGGGCCTAATGTAGGAAGCAACGAAAGTATGAACGAACGAACGAAGGAAGGAAGGAGGGAACAAACTAATGAATGAAGGAAGGAGAGAACAAACAAATAATTGAAGGAAGGTTGGAAGGAACAGGCGAAAATAGGAAGATGCCTCAATACACCACATGTTGTTTGTGCAGGGATGTGTAAACGTCACATTCTGTAAATGCATCAACTTTTCACAGCGTAATACTCACTACTCACTACACTTGAGTACTTCTAAAATGTCTACTTTTTACTCATACTTTGAGTAATATTTATTACAGATACTTTTACTGTACTTGCACTACATTTTTGGACAAGTAATGGTACATTTACTTGAGTGTGATTTTTCAGTACTCTTTCCACCACTGGTGAAGACAAAAGAGAAACTGAACCAAACTAGAAGGTCTGACTAGTCTGACTCTCCACTAAAGACTTATCAGCCAAAAGATTAGTCCCTAGCTCACTGACCCACAGTTTAGTAGACCCTCAATTATCAATATCAATGTGGTCAAATTTACCCTTTTTTACTAGGAAGTGTACAGTACTTATCAAAAGAGAGTTGTTGGATGGTTTGTTACAACACCCTGTATCCAGACATTTTCAGCAACTTTAAAGCAGGGCATCCCAACTGCCCTGCCCAACATGGATTGGGATGGTCATGATGCTGTGGTCTTGAACACCACATGGAGTAGAAATATTTATGGAGTAAGAATATTGTTACTCCGACACTTGGCCCGTCTTCTCCTCAGACTCCCCATTCCAACTCTAATAAACTCTAATGAACATCTTGAAACTCACAAAAAGCCCTCAGTTGTGTTTTTAACTGGTCACTCAGACTGTCTTAGTTTTATTTGTTTATCACACTCATTTCCTTAGTGACTTAACTATACCGTACATATTTACTCCACTTGTGAAACCTTGTAAATAACAATGTTATCTTGTAAAGCTATCACAAAGTTTTCATCAAAATAAGTTTACACCCTTATCATTGCTTCAACGCCAGTACTGAACTGTATTGGGCAGCATAGAACTGGACAAAGAGAAGAGCCAAACGTGCTTGAGCATTCTGTTTTTTTAAATCTCTCAATATCACATGGTTTATTTAAATGTTTCTTTAGTAAATGTTACAGGCTTCAGTTGCAAGCAAGGTAAAATGTAAAGACCAACTTACATGTGATTAAATATTCACACATTCCGATGGCACAATTTTACTTGTTCCTTTGTTTTGGCAGTTGCCACAAAAAGGGCTTGAGGCTACAAAAAAGAGTAACAATGGACAAGAGTTTTGATTTATCTTACATTGTTTGACTTTTCCTTGAGGTGAAGTGCAGGAACTTGGCATCTCTCATGCACTATTGAATATGAGATTTCTTTGAAGGATGTACAACATTTGAATACTGGCTGAATGGAAAAGAAGCCCATGTTTCCTGAAATGCTGGATGTGCTATTTTGTAACTTCATTCTTCCTTTATAAAGAGGTGAAGGTCTGGGCACTTCCTTATGAGGCAATAGTGAAAGGTATAAGGAAACAAAAACAAATGAAGAGCTCACATCCAAAAGCCTCAAAGTGCAGTCTCATATTTTCTTTAAATGATTATGTCTCTTATGATTATGTTCAAATATAACTTCAAAGGCAATTAAAAGAACATGAACTTAACATGAACTGAACACACACTGTAAAAAAGATTCCGTAATTTTACGGTTTATTTCTGGCAGCTGGGGGGCCATTAAATTATAGAAATATATCATAAAATAGTGGATAATAAATGACAGAAATTTCCTTAAATTTAAATTTCTGGTGAATTACGGTAATTAAATATCTGTTATTTTATGGTAAATTTCTGTAATTTTATGGTCGTTATTTTTTACTCTTTTTTTCCGTAGCTTTTACAGAGCACAACAGCCTGAGAAATAAATGCTAATTCTAGAATTCTATGGCACTTAGATGCTCAATTAAAAAAAATGACCCTGCACAGACAACATGGCTGATCACTAACTAATCTTTGATTTTGATCATTTCAGTACTCAATATTCTATGAGTTAAGATAATGTTGTATAAAGTTATATTTTGAGGGAAATACATTTTATTTTTAGATAATGTGATAGAATAATTTTACACTGAATATTGTTTGTCTGTTTTTACATTCAGATATATCCACTTAAATCCCCATCGCAGAATATTAATGCAAAAAATTAATTGTGTAAGTTACTGCAAAAATAAGAGTTTCAATTATTCATGTCATTTCTGATAGTTAATTGGGTAGTTCACCAAGAAATATCTGTCATTGTATACTTTTGTTTGTTCTGTTAACCACAAAGGAGTTTAGTTAGAAAAATGTTGAAAACCTGTAACTTCCATGGTATTTGTTTTTCCTGCTAGGGAAGTCAGGGGTAACAGGTTTTTAGCTTTCCTCAAAATAACTTATTTTCTTCTGTCTTACTCTTCGATTTGTTGACAGAAATGAGGACTTCAGCGCTCCATCTCAGACAGATGCAATCCTCAATTATTCCTTTGACCTTCATACATTAGCTGACCTGTGAATGAATAAAGACCAAATATGTTCAATTATGAAAATAAAACAAAAATGGAGCAAAGCTTCACCGAGCTTTACAGTTTGTAAAGACCTTGTTGAAAATGTAAATAATTTTTACAAATGCATGTTATTTTTTATTGTGTATTCTCCTTGGTAATATATTTTACATAAAATGATGTTTACATATAGTTCACAAGACAAATATTAAAATTAATAAAATAATTTCTCTGGTTTTTAATCCTCCATATCCTGCCGATTTGTCAGTTTTCTCTTTTATATTCCTTTCCAGCAATGACTGTATAATTTTGAGTGGTATTTTTTCACAATGAGGGCAATCAAGTGACTCAAGCACAAAAACATTCAAATGCTCAGTGCATCAGTGTGCATGGCAAAAATCTGTGTATTATATCTAAATTTTCCATTATTTGTTTAAAATTGTGAGTTTTATTTTTAAACAGAATGTCATTTCACTGCATTGTAAAATCTGAAATTTTGCTTGTTGCCGCTGCTTGTTTTGAACCACATAATTTGTAAATGATGTTCATTGAAATTATAGACTCTGAAATCTTGATATACTTTCTTGAGTGTTATGAAATTAAAAAAAATATGTTATCATATATTATTGAAGTAACTATTTAATAAACTTCCCAACTAGTCAAACTGAACAACTAAAATGAATGAAAATTTAACTAGCAGCATACATACAAGCAGTAACTAAATATGTAGTAGGCTACATGTCAAATGTAGCTATACAAGTTTCATCATACAGCAGGGACCACATCTTCATTACATTTGTTAGTTCAGTCTTGATCAGTTGAAAAATTGCATAATTACTAATATAATAAGCATGTAATAAGATGACTAATTTGTCTCAAAATTGTTTTACAGATGCTAATAAAGGATGAACAAGTTAGAATAGGATTACCCTTTATTTACCCTTTACTTCTTTATTGAATCACTCAAATATTAAAACTAGCCAGAGGGTGAATACAAGAACATACTACGTAAACGTATTTAACAAATGTTTGACACGTTTGTCCTGCTCTGACGTCTTGGAAGCTCTCTTTCACGCATCACGCATGAGCAGATGAGAGCCGCTCTTCTCCCCGCGCATGCGCAGTAGACTCCGCTTCCCGTCGCAAATGTCAGCGACACGGACAAACACTGTCAGACTATCTCAGCGGTTCAGTGTGAGAAAGAGAAATGACTGATCTCTTCAGCTGTGACGTTCGTTTTTAATAAGAAACCATCTTAAAGCGGAAGGAATTGACGGAGAGATGGAGCAGGAGTTTGAGGACATAGATTCAGAAGGCCGCTGGCAGAACATTTACTTAGTAAGTAAAGCTAAGACAGCTAGCATGCTAATGAGCCACGCAATCTAACAGTTAACCGTTAGATATATGTCTTTTTATCGTAATGTGTCTTTCGAAACAATAATCCAGTGTGCTGCCATCCTTCTACTTTTGACAGTTCTTGATTTGTGTTAAAATGAAAGTAAAGCTATGAGACCGAGGTGTTACGCTGATCGATTGGTAAAATGAAGTGTTGTAAGTAAAACTGTATAAAAACTGTACATCAAAACATAATGTATTGTCTGTCTAGACAGCATGTTTGGTCACAGAGTCTGTTTAGCTAAGACCTTTAAGCATTATACTCGTTTTGTTATAAGAACCGTAAAGTACAGTTGAATATTTCCTATATTGGACATTAAATTGAAATCGAAATAATCCGTCAACAGTATGGGATATTTTAAACTAACTTCGATACCAAAAGTGTTGTCTTGATGGGCAAAGCACTGTGCTTTGAGTAACAGACATCATATGACAACAATGTAGCGCATTGTTTATTCCTCCGTTTATACGAATAACAGCTGTTAGCTATTTCTGACTTATACACGTTTATTTACTGTAACCAGCAACTGTTACGTTTTCGTGTGATCAGGGACTAAATTTATAAACATTACAGGCAACTCTACAGACTTATTAATAAAACAGGTTACTTAACATTCAGTATGGTAAACATAGAATAAGCATGAAACTTTATATAGTCTTAAAGTGCTAAATAAACAAACGTAGGCCTTGTATAGTTGTGTTGTGCTGAGAGAGAGTGTGTATGTGACTAAACGTCGTGTGTAGCTTCCCTGATTAATATTTCCAGTAATATTATATAACTATTTCTGGGAGCTGTTCAGTCCTGATTGACATGAACTAATTTGTTTTATTATTTTTCCTGTCTGCTGTTCGCTGACTTGGACAATTAATTTAAAGGCAACCTAATGAATCAGTAATGGCCTGATTAAGCTTGTTTTGAAGCCCTGCGTGCGTTTCTTTCCCAGGAGATACGCAACCAGTCTCATGAATGTGCATTCAAAGTGGCCAAGTATCCAGAGAATCGCAATCGAAACCGATACAGAGATGTTAGTCCATGTAAGTAGCCTCAGTTTTAAATGTATATATTGTAATTTAATGAAGTTTCACTGTTCACTGTTTTGTTGTATTTAACATCGTTTAACATAATTTTCTTCAATATTCAGTCGATCACAGTCGAGTGAAGTTGGAAAATACAGAAAATGACTACATCAACGCCAGCCTGGTGGTAATGGAAGAAGCCCAGAGGAGGTACATACTTACCCAGGTGAGTGAACACCACCCAGGACAAGGACACTATGTGTGTATACGTTTACACAACACTGTTTTGGCTGTTTTTTTTTTTTTTTTTTGCATTGCATTGCATTAATGTTTTGGAGGACTGAAAATGAACTTTTCAAAGTTGTTCATACACCACGTTTTTAGCCTAGAGTTGTATGTCTAAGGACTTGGCAATCAATGCAACAATGGCGGACTACATTAGAAAGTGTTGTTCTGTGCATGTACTTGAGTTTTTAAAGGTACAGTTCCTATATCTGACTGCTTGTATTAAAGGACAAAATTGTATTACAAATATTATATCAATATATTTATGCATTTTAATACAAGAACTGCTGTGCTGTGAAGTGAAATCTAAAATTGTGTATGGAAAGCATTGATGATGCACCAAGAAATCGAATTGAACTGAATTGATGGCATGTTAATCGAACTGAACTGTGAGACCAATGTAGGTTCACACCTCTACTAAATAATCCACATCTGGCATTTAACGCAACATATGCTCACGTAACTCACAGCAAAGGATTTTATTCATCTCTATCTGTATATTGACCCTTATTTTAAAATTTCCCAGCCCTGTAATGTATTTGTGTCGATAATAGGGATGAAATGAAATTAAAATTCTAAGCTGAAACCAAAAATTGTGGATGTAATTTGGCTGAAACCAAAACTGAAAATGCTTTGTAATTCATTCATTCATTCATTTTCTTGTCGGCTTGGTCCCTTTATTAATCCGGGGTCGCCACAGCGGAATCAACCGCCAACTTATCCAGCATATTTTTACGCAGCGGATGCCCTTCCAGCCGCAACCCATCCCTGGGAAACATCCACACACACACACATTCACACTCATACAGGACAATTTAGCCTACCCAATTCACCTATACCACATGTCTTTGGACTTGTGGGGGAAACCGGAGCACCCAGAGGAAACCCACGCAACCACGGGGAGAACATGCAAACTCCACACAGAAATGCCAACTGACCCCAGCCGGGGCTCGTACCAGCGACCTTCTTGCTGTGAGGCGAACATGCTAACCACTAGGCCACTGTGGCGCCCCTGCTTTGTAGTAATTACATATTATTTTATTAAACAACAAGGTAATTTTGTAACAATTTTTACATTTAACATAATTTAAATGATTCTGATAAAAAAAAAAACACACACACACCATAAAATAATCACATTTTGTTGACAGTGGAGAATCATCATTTTACCTGCGTTGCCATGACAGCGCAGTAGCGTATTGCAAGCAGCAGGAACAAGCATATATCATAGAAATGTCCTGTCAGGGCATTATTTGAGTGAAATTTTTCCGCTGAGTATTGATGGTTCGCTCTGAATCACCGTTGTGTAGAGCAAGCCATTGAAATGAATGGGTTTCGCAGTGTTTTCCACATCTGGTGGTATTTAACTAGCTTTAGAATGTGCAGTGACTAAGGCTAGAGGGAGAGTAAAACCAGTTCTCAGAGCACTGCAGAGCCTTTTTCGGCTCATATTTTTGTTTTTTCCTCTGCAGTCAAAAAAAATGAAAATGAATCTTGCCCTAGGCGAGATTTTGGGTCTCATTAACTTCCATTGATTTTTAGCCATATCAAACATCTCTTTATTATTCTGGTATTTTCCTATAATACTTTTATTTTAATGTACAGGTATAGGTTTGTAGGGCAAGTAGTCTGACCATTTATTTACATCTTATTCCCAAGTAAATCTATTTAAATATTTCTAAATAGAATGGTGAATTTTACTAGTGTCCACACAGTTTATTGCTTTTGTGTATATCTGTTAGGATTATTGCAAAAGATGCTAATATCAGTCAAACACTAATTTGTGTGTATTTTGCTATATGAACTCATTTTATTATTTCTATGTATTGAAAAAAATGTGTCTTGAATGTTTAATCTTAAAGATATATATATATTTTAAGTTCGCCAATCCCCGTTCAATTATTATTAAGCAATATTTTGTCACTGTATGGGTTTGTTCACTGTGGTATTACTTTTATCTTATTACTGCAGTTCACCCTAAGTCTTACATGTTTTTTTTAAATGCACTGCCAAACCTTAAGAAATAATTTGAGATATTTCATGCTGTTTTGCATACAAGAATCATGTGAATGTTTGACTAGCAGGTTCACACCAACACTGATGCTAGCTGTATGAATTCAAATATGAAGATTCAAGAAAGAAAACAGTTATAGAATTTCTGTAAAAGTTTTCATTGTTTTTAGTGTAAGAAAGGTTTTGTTTTGATGCTGTGACTAATTTGCCTTAAGCAGGCACTTTTCTTGTAAAGATATTTTCAGTAGACTAACCTACAGGGGAATAGCTGTGCTCAGATGCACAAAATATAATGCAAACCTTAGTAAAATCTCACTAAAACCTTATTGTTACCTTTTCATTCCTCAACCATTGTTTCCCATAATTTCAGCACTGACAGTTGTTGTATGCTGATGTTACTACGGAATGCTGTATGCAGGTGGCAGGTTTTACACGTCTATTACAAAGTTGTGTGGGTAGAATTCAGAAGCTAACAAATACATTAGTCAGCCATTTGAAACATGGCTTTGGTTTGATCTTTATTTTTAACAAGTGTGTAGGTGTGCCAGACTTTGTGGTGTTGAGTTTGCATAGCATTTGCAGAGAAGTGTAAGACTACATGTTTATAAAATCAACTAATGTTTACTCGGTGATCTGTAAACTAATCTGCCTGTAGAAGTAGGCTGGTTTTCAGTTCGTATTACTGTTGCACAAGACACATTCTTTTGACCATTGTGATCAAACCATACTGATTGTCAAACTCTGCGTGTTTCTTTATTGTCAGGGTCCTCTGAGAAACACCTGTGGTCACTTTTGGCTGATGATCTGGGAACAGAAGACCAAAGCAGTCATCATGCTTAATAGAGTAATAGAGAAAGGCTCGGTAAGAATAGATCCCTTTCTATTCAAAAGCACCACTCTAAGATCTTTAACCCTCCATGCTTATTTATAGAAATACAAAGTCTTTCTCTTTGTGCGTATTACAGAACTCCATAGAGTCTCTGCAGGTATATGGGAGTATGTTTTAAGCAAAATAGCATGAAGGAATAATAGAGGTCTAGAACATGTAGTGTTCTTGTTGACTGAAACTATAGCATCTATAGCAAACTAACTGAAATAAAATAAGTTAAACTGATAAATAGATTTTTTTATTCAAAAGCACATAACAGTGTTGTTTCAATTTAAAAACAAACATTCTAATAAAAACAAATTACTAATATAGCTGCAAGCAGCAATTATCGGGGTCAAGCAGCCCAGTGGCCACATCATAAACAAGCAAGGCAACAAGCTACAGAGCAACTGGAAAATTCTAAAACTTTTTGGCAGCGCGGTCTGAGCCAAATTTGGTGGAAATTGGGCTAATGATCTATGGAGAGTTCAAAACAACAGATTTTCAAACTAATTGAAGATGGTTGAAAGGAAATTGTCAGTAAGGGAATGCATTATATCAATGTTCTCTGTATGATACAAGGAATCTGCAAGACCAGTCTCATGACAACAGACAAAACTATTCAGAAGTCATTTGAAAAGTTTTGAATGATTTCTATTGATATAATGTAATTGTTTGTTAATTTTACCCAGTTGGTAGTGCATACTGACATAGTTTGGTTAATGTCAGGTCTATCTGGCAATATTCCATCAAGTTTGCACATGTGCTAAATGACTATAGTTTTGTCTATTTACATGAATTCCATAACTTTTGGTCTACATGAAGAATGAAGATGATCCGAGTCAAATTTGGTGAAGATTGGTCCAACGGTCTAGGAGGAGTTAAAAATGAATGAACCATTTTCTGTAATAAGCAAGTCTATATTAGGCTTTAATTTAAAATATATTTAAATAAATATTTTTAAAATTAAATTGTTATTTAAAGAAAGCTTTAACTAGCACACATCTTTCATTTAGTGTAGATCCAAGTGTATAAGAAATAATTCACTTTAGAATATTAGCATATGTCAGTTGTTAAAACATCTGAGGCAGTGTTATTAATCTCTAATTTTTTTTATGAAGGAAAAGTGTGCACAATATTGGCCGACACAAGAAGAGAGAGAGATGTCTTTTCGTGATACCCGCTTTGTGGTAACACTAGTGTCAGAAGACGTGAAGTCATATTACACCACCAGAGTGCTGGAACTCCAGAACGCAAATGTAAGTCCCTCATTTTGACAATTGAAAATCACACTGTTGGCAGTTGATTATTATTATTATTATTATTATTATTATTAATTTTTTTATTTTATGCACATGTTGCGTGTTCTTAATTTTTTTATATTTATTTTTTTAATTATTGATCATTTGCTCTACATAGACGGGGGAGACAAGAGAGATCTATCACTTTCACTATACCACATGGCCTGACTTTGGTGTCCCAGAATCCCCAGCCAGCTTCCTCAATTTCCTGTTTAAGGTGCGTGAGTCGGGATCACTTGGGATGGACCAGGGTCCAGCAGTGGTCCATTGCAGTGCAGGAATTGGGAGATCTGGAACATTCTCTCTGGTCGACACTTGTCTTGTCTTGGTGAGTTTATTTGTGATTTTATTTAAAAACTCTCTTGAGAGTTTTTTTGAAAATGGTGATTAAATACAGTGGTGTGTGTTGTTATTGTGGGTACTGGGTAATATTAAACACAAATTTTTCATGATTGATTGTTAAAGATTTGCAATGTTGATTCAAACACCATCTTACTACTGAATGAAGTGTAATCACAATGATGCATTCGAATTGCATTTGACCAAGAGGGAGATCAGTTGTGTCTAATATTCTCCCATGCCTGACAATGATTACACAAGTGATTTGGCTTCTTCTCTAAAAGAACATGATTGTGTGACATTGAAAGTGAAATAGAACTAGCTTGTTTTTAGGAAAATTATGTAAACCTCCTTATGATGGCTCTATTTTATGGTTAATAGAGCATAATGATGACTTTGTAGGTATTTCTTTAAATTGTGCTGTAAAGGCCAGTTCAAAACAACTGAAACCTTTAAAATATGCCAGGACTTGTAGTAATTTTGGCCACTGTATATTATCTATCTGGTTTTGTAAAATATGCAAATATAAATTTCTTGATTTTATCATATGATTTAATTTACTTAGATTTGAAGTCTTACAAAATTACTTTATGCTATTTAATAAAATAGTAATTATTACAAATGATTTCTGCTTTCGGTTTTTCATCCAGGGGCATAAATAATTTTTGGTTTTGGTTTCAGCCCAGAATTCTAATTTTGGTGCATCCTCAGCCAGAACCTTCTGTAAATTTGATTCAGTAGGTTTGTTAATGGTCTATTCAGAACTGAGAGAGGATGTTTATCTTTATAACCAAATAACAAATCCTGATTATCAATTCATCTAGAATTGTACAGCTCTAAATTAGGAACTTTACAACAATCTCAGGGCGCCACGGTGGCGCGTGAGTAGCACGTTCGCCTCACAGCAAGAAGGTCGCTGGTTCGATCCCCGGTTGGGGCAGGTCCCGGTTGGACCAGTTGGCATTTCTGTGTGGAGTTTGCATGTTCTCCCCGTGGTTGCGTGGGTTTCCTCCGGGTGCTCCGGTTTCCCCCACAGTCCAAAGACATGCGGTACAGGTGAATTGGGTAAGCTAAATTGTCCGTAGTGTATGTGTGTGAATGAGAATGTATGGATGTGTTTCCCAGAGATGGGTTGTGGCTGGAAGGGCATCCGCTGCGTAAAACAAATGCTGGATAAGTTGGCGGTTAATTCCGCTGTGGCGACCCCGGATTAATAAAGGGACTAAGCCGAAAAGAAAATGAATGAATGAACAACAATCTCAAATGATCACACTACATATTCATAACAGTAAGAGGAATACTTGCAGTATTAAATTCTCAAAATGAGTAGGTGCGTCCAAAATGTATCCTTATGCACTATTCTACGGCATTTTCTAGTATAAATAATGTAAGTAGTGCGTTTACACTGAAAACCCTAAAAAGAATAAATGTACTTTAAATACCCAAACAGCGGTTGCTTTGCTCACATTTAGCGGAAGGGACGGGATGTTGGATTATTTTGGATTGTGAAAGCAAAATTCTCCTATGTGAGTGACTATAGCGCCTCCCGATGGTAAATGTGGCAGGTATTATTTGGTAGTTTGGAATTTCCTCTTAGTAAAACAACGTTAGTGTTCCATTTGGGACGACACTCCACTCACATACTTTGCAATTGAGTGTATAAGTGCATAAGTACATAGTGCAAAAGTGCATAGTGTATAGCGTGCCATTTGCGATGTAGCATTATTTTATGCAGCATAATATCTCGGTCTTCCTTCTTCCTGTTTGTCCTCCATTCAAACTCATTAACTACCGCTTTCCTCTTCTTCCATCACTGATGTATCACAGATGGACAAAAGGAAAGACCCATTATTGGTGGACATCAAAAAGATTCTTCTAGACATGAGGAAGTACCGGATGGGTTTGATTCAGACCCCTGACCAGCTGCGTTTCTCATATATGGCTGTGCTGGAGGGTGCCAAGTACATTATGGGAGACTCCTCTGTGCAGGCATGTGATCTACACTGTATTTTCAACTGAGCCACCATTAACCGAGTCTTGTATCATGTGTTTGTGAAAATATTAACTTGGGTATTTATGTCTGTGTGCAGAAACAATGGCGAGAGCTTTCCAGAGAGGACCAAGAGCCCCTGTCTGAATCTCCCCCTCCGCCGCAACCCCCTAAATGCACAGAACGCTACAACGGCAGCAAACCGGCTCATCTGGAGGATGGGGTCGACTCAAAGACAGGAAAGAAAACGGGCCAAGAGACCCCAAATAAAGAACCAGACAGGGATGCTGGATCACAGTATGTAAAAATAGACTCTATATGTTTTTTAGACTTGTTCCAAAACCTGAATGTGGCTAATAAGGAATCAGCATTCATCGATAGGGAATTCAGAGGATGAATTTGCTAAATGAATTCTAGAATCCTCGAAACTTCTTTGTGTGTGTTTGTGTGTGGATGGATGGTTAGATTGATGGATAGAATAAAAACAGTAAATTATATTACCTGGAGGCATTGTAATATTCTGAATATAGCGAGAAATGTGCTTTATTGACAAAAACATTTAACTCGGTGGACTTATAATTACTTTTAGAAGAAAAATGTGAAGTGTAATATCTCTCCTGGAGTCCTAAAATTAATATATTTTCTTAAAAATAATTTATTTTATTTTTAAATTCATAAAAACACATTTTTAAATTGTGATCATATATGACCTTTTACAAAAAGATTTTTCTAATGAATGTCTTATGCTGTTAACTGCCATGTGCCATTGCATTCTTAAAGCAATTACATCCTAGACTTTACCTGATCTTATATTGACAAACTTTATGTATCATTGGAAAGCTCTAAGTGTGTACTTTTTTGTTTTTGATCACTGTTTTGATCACTGTTTTGTGATATAGTGGCACTAATTTATTAATTTGTTACAAGAAAATTCACCTGAAGTTTTGGGCTTTGTTATGAAAAGCCAAAAAGCACACTTACAATCACTGAAACATCACTGTTCAGATGTTAATAAACCAAACAATTTTTTTTGTCCAAATAACAGAATATAATTGAAAATTAATATGTAAAATGAGAATTTTATTCAAAATAATTCCAGAATTATAATAATTCAAACTTTGACATTATCTTTACAGGTGTACACTGAAAAATGGGCAGTACAGGTACAGGGCAGGTTAAATAGATAGATTTAAACATTATCCACAGTGTTTGCTTGTGATCTCTTCACAACTTTTTTTTTTTAACCACCCGTACATGATGTTCTACTTGCTTTACATGAAGCTACTTTCTTTGTTTTACTTTTTCATTTCTGTTATATCACTAGATAGAGCTGCCAGTTTTAAAATGCTGTCAGTCTAAAATCTTGTTCTTTGTAGTTGTATATTAAACATCTGATATTTTCTGGTGTTTTCTATGTTGCAGCTTGGCGTCATTGTGCAAATATCTGTACAAATTACATACTCAAAAAGCAGACATAAAGGTCTGCGATATGCATACAAGGGAAATATTAAGGATGTAAATGAAAACAAAATAAAGACAGAAGCTATAGCCTACAAGTTTAATAATGGAAAGCTATTCCAAGACAGTAATCCATCTATGAAATTATAAGAGACTGTAAAGATTAATTCATTGTTTATTTTTGTCTCCAGGCTATGCGGTTAAAGTTAGCTCATCTAGCCCTAAGGTAGTTCATTTCTTATTGTCTCGTCACATCTCTATAAACTGAAATTCTGCGAGCTGTCCCGCTCCAGTAACAAACGATCAGGTCATCAATCTTGCGTCCTTGCATTTCGCGTTTCAGCACTGTTGATTGACAACTGATGGTGAGGCCGGCGTCCACACAAATGTATCCATTTCATACACTTCTCTAGTTTTCAGGAAAAGATCAAATATATACCCAGCCTTTCTGACTACCTGCTGTCTGCGTTGTAAGTCCTATATGAGCACATTTTCACAATTTTTATGTTAATGATTATGCCTGGTTATTCCAACTGTTTTCAGGATTCATACGGTCATGGAAAACCTGGAAAAGTCATGGAATTTTGGCATGGCATTTTCCAGGCCTGGAAAAGATTTGGAAAAACTGAAAAGCCCACAAAGTTTTAGATAAGTCATGAAAATTAGTTGAACAAATGTCTGTATACTTAAATATACTGTAGGTTGTCTTTACTTCATTATTAGTGCTGTGTGAACATTATCTAAATCAAAATTAAGATTAATTTAAAGTAAATGTTGCATGTTTTATGATATGCTGTAATAACTTTGAACATGCATTGTTTTTCTTATTATTTACCACATATACGTAGACATTACATGAAACATTAGGTCATTAAAATTTACTTGAAAGTCCTGGAAAAGTCATGGAATTTTAATGGTAAATATGTGTGTGAACCCTGTGTTTTGTTTGTCAGAGAATGTGGCGCACAGGGATGGGAACACAGAACTTCTGCATTTTAAATGACTAGTTTTCTTGTCAATCAAACTGCCTGCAAATGGTCAAGCAAGACTTGAATAGTACTTATGATGAGAGACTGTGTTAAACTAGCATTTACATTATATATTCACTAATTTCTCTTTAGAGCTCGCAAGCGACTACGAGATGAGAAGATGTCCAACCCCACGCAGAAGACCCAGAAGCAGACGAAACCCAGGATCAATGACCCTGATAAAAAAAGAAAAAGGTGAAACCGTCTGTCTGCAAGAATTGTCACTTTTCTTGTGCTCTGCCCTTTTATTACCCAGTGAGTCATTTCAAACACGTCTGGTCATGTGTGGGTAATGCAAGTCACATAATCCCACAGATTCCTCAATAATAATGTCATGTGAATAATGTGACATTGTCATTTAGTATTTAGTCTCTCAGATCCAGGTGTGTCACTACACTGCACAACAGATTACTGTTTACATATTAGTTTTTACCAGGACATGCATATGGGAATTATTAGGTCTACTGAGAAAATTGTGTACTTTTTCAAATTGCTGTTTAACGGAGCAAGAAGATTTTCACATTATTTCCTATAATATTTTTTTCTTCTTGTCTTTTTTCTTTTTTACTTAGGCTAGAAAAAAAAAGTTTAAAAAAATTATGATCAATACGATTAACCTTCACAATTTATTCTTATATTGTGATTGGCTACAGAGCAAACCACTGTTATCTAATGATTTGATCACTTGCCTAGTTAATCTCCCTCTCTAAGTCTCTAAATGACAAAAGTGAGCAGTTATAAAAACTATTAGAAATTACTTAATAATTTCTAATAATTTTGCCTTCAGCTGTATATCACTATATAGAGTACATGTGTATTTTTGCTAAATATGTCTAATGGTGTGATACTGCTTAATGTAGTTGACTTTTGTTGATAGAAATCTGAATGGTAATGTTTTTTTGATTATAATGTCTGTGTGTGCCAGAACTGACAGTAATTTAAACTATAAGTATGAATGGCATAATTAATAGTACTGTTATATTAAATAGGCCATATGATGCGTTAAAATAAATAAAGATCACTGTTTAGCTTATTGTTGTTGTTTTTTAGAATGTTAACATGCTTTAAAGGGATAGTTCACACAATAAATGACAATTCTGCCATCATTTAGCCATCCCTGACTTGTTCCAAACCAGTTTGAGGTTTTTGTAAGTAATGGTAGGAACAACAAATACTATGGAAGTCAATGGTTACAGGTTTCCAACATTCTTTGGCTTTGCCACATTCCACATTTCTTTCACTTAAAATGAACCAGACCTTCGTGAATGCCACCCATGATGTCAATGGCTTTTTGGAGAATGTTTTTTTTTCTCACGCACATGAATTCAATCTGACAAGCATCAACAGTTTTCATGCGCATCAAGTCATGCATAACTCCACCACTCAACACGCTTCTACAACCTACTTTGGGTCACGACCCAAACACTGCTGCACAATATTTGAGTGCCTCAATAAGGCTTACTGCTAGTCTGTGTTCAAGGTATTCATACATTGATTACATCACCCATCAAGGCACTTTTTTTAATATAATTTTTTTAATCAAATTTAATGATGCACACTACAGTAATAAACCTGAAAGTGCCTGTTCTGCTTTATAAAGCATGAGCTGCAAATTCACAGCCAATCACATTTGTCTGATCACGTGATGAGTGTAAAGAGAGACGATTAAAGTTTATTCTGTTAAATGTGAATAATTTCTTTAGTGAAAGATTATGAGCTTTATACCTCAATCTTACACATGTACAAACAGATGTTACACACTAAAGGGAAAATAAAACGCTGCAAAGCATCATATGGTCTTTTTAGTATTAACAGTAAATGAACTTGTTATTATAATGAAAGTAATCCAGTTTTAATATTTTTTAATTATTATTGTATTTAGTAAGTGTAACAGAACTCTGCCGGAAAATAATTTAAAATAAGACATTTTCGCGATCCGCAAATTTCCCCCAAATACCTCATTGCAGTATAGTGATTTATTTAATTATACATTTTTAATCATTTAAATGTAATTTACTTCTAACAAGGTTTGAATTTACATTAATGACATTTGTCAGGAGAAAAGATGCAAGTCTTAAAATATATTATATATTTGTTCAGTTAATATAAAATAACATATTTTTAGCCTTAGATTTTAGGGCAAGTATAAAAATAATTGATATTATTTTGCAAGGTTTTGAAGGCATATGGAGGTCACAAAACTCTCAAATTTGACAGTTCGTATTATAGGTGAGTTCTGTAAAGCAACAGGTGAACTGTGGCCACGTACACACTGTAAAGTTTCTGTTGTGACTGCAGAATATAAATAAGTGAACTCTCAAGATCATCTCAATCTGTGTGTGAAACATGACTCACTTCTAACTTACACCATAGTAACCATCATAACAAAGTTTGTGGCATATTTGCATGTTTGGCATTCTTTACCTTTGACTAAAGCAATTTTACAGTGACCAAAAATGTATTATGCTCAGCAGTTTTATGTCTGGAAGGCTGTTTTATCGAGCATATTTTTAAAGTTTTGCCATGTCCACTTATAAAGACACTGTTCTCTAAGGTTTTTTTTTTTTTTTAGCAAGTTTCGGCAGTACAGAGTAGTAAAGATGCAACCGTTCCTCCCTGTGATATCCTATACTGCACTTACATAAGAGAGATTACTCTGATATGAATTTAAATAGGTCATTAATAACTAGTTGTTCTGGGGTGTGTAACCATAGAACAACTCATTTTTTGGAAATGATATAGTGATAAGTGTTTCCTGAAACCATAGTTGCTCTGCCACAGATCCCTCAGTTGAACCATGTTAGTTAAAGGTGCTGTAAGTTTTTGACTTTTATGACATAAAAATACATTACACGTACACCACACATCAAGGTTTTTTTTTAATCTATTATGATTTTTTTATTCCATTTTATGATTTTGGTAATAAACATTTAGTTTGTTTGTATCTCCTTTTGCATTCTTAATTGAAACACTGAGGTAAATTACCATTACTAGTCTACTATAGTAAAAACAACCATTTACAATTGTGTAATTGCACGCAGGAATCATATGTATGTGGTGGTCATACAATAATTTAAAAAAAAAACATATTTGTTGCCTCAAATTACATTTGGTTTCAGAAATTAAATTTTCTAAGCATAATTAATTACTTTTACAATTTTGAGATACTCAAATATTGCATACATATTATATTCAGAAACAGGTTTAACAACATATGTGTTCATTTTCACAAGCTTTGGAAATATTTTACCCAAGATTTACGCTTGTAAATCTTCCGCATGTAAATGTAGTTTACCATAGCTGCATTCAAAATGGCATAAATGGTATAGGAGTGAGTGAACAATGAATTAGGGGAAACACCGTATCGCTGAACAATGTTCGTAATGACAGTACTTGCCATTTTAGGGCCGAGACTCGCCAAGCCAACACCAAAAATCTAGCGCAGACGAAAACCAACTGTGCTGTCTGCTCACATCTGGACCAAACAGCTGTGAAAACACACCAAAGAGAAATGGTGGTGTATTCTGCACTTCTCTGAGAGGACGTTTCTTTCCTCACATGTGGAGGGCATTCACGGCAGTAGTCACTTATACTAGGGCCAGACGGAATCTGCGGACATTTTTTGCTATTTCTTCTGAGTATTTTGTTAAAAATCTGCGGATTTATGCGCAACGATTTTAGGAACACCATAACAAAAAATTAATATATAAAATAAAAAGTAATACCTTTTTAACTTTTATTTAATGATTTACAATTCGAATCCAATTAGTTCCATTTTATTTGGTAAACAAAGCAAGTCTCTCATATAAAATCTCTACTAAAAGAGAGAAAACAGTACTTTACAAACTGTGTTGTAAATAAATCATATGAATATTTTCATATTAATTAATATCTTTACTGAAATTAAATTGAAAACAGAATAAATATAAATTTACACCAGTAAATAAAAAGAATCAATGATGGGCTAAAAATCTGCGGAATTCTGCGCGCGCAGATTCCATTTGGGCCTACTTATAACCGAGGGATTTGCTTGTACAAATTTGTCTGATAGTCTAATAGTCCATATCGCTTACAAATATTTAAGAAATGTAAATATTATGAAATTTAAATGTTATTTACACATTAATGGGAAATAACCGCCAACTTATTAGTGTTGTTTTTTTCACAATGCTACAAATACAGTCATAGTACAATACAATGAAGGAAAATAAAACATCTCTCTTTAAAGGAAGAGATTAAAGAGTTTACAATGCAGTTGTTTTTAAAGCTTCTTGTAGCAACGTTAGAAATAATCTGAAAATAATGCTGCATTTCAGTAAGAAAAAAAAAAAGCATGGTTTCTGGTTTGTAAATTTGCCTTTACGTAAATACAGTGTTGTTAATATTCTTTGTTTCTCCTTGACTCGAATTGTTTACTAGGAAATGTCACTTCAGTTTTTGTTCTTACTCTCTGAATGGTTGCTGAATAACAAATCTAAGAGCTCTCTTCAGCCAACGCCGATTCTAAATGCTGAATTGGGCCAACTCGATCTGACGTTAACCTGATGAGAACAATAACCAACTAGCCGAGCTTCAACTTGGTGTGTTCCGGCCTTTAGTTGGCTTATAATTGTTTTGGGAAAGGCTCCCCAGTTGGCTTCTGTAGACAATGCACTGAATTTTTGTATTTTTATTGTTAAATGCAGTTGTCTTTCCTGTAAATGACTGAACTGTGTGCATACAGGACAAGAATTAATGGTAAAGTAACTACCAGATTTAGCTGCAGTGTGTACGTGGCATATGTAATCCTGTAGCCGTTTGTGTGTAATTGTGTGTTATATTGTGGTTTCAGTCTGGGCTGTATTTGCTGTACGTGACACAGCGAGTGCTGCCCTGTTGGGAATCCTCCCCAATGAGGCAGCAGTGGCACATCTGCAGGATTTTTGTAAAGACGAGCTCAACCGGGCTCTTCAAAATCCTCAGGTTGTACGTGAGAGCCAGACATGAGCCTTGTGTGCTGTGACACGCTGTTTTGTTTTTTAGCTTGCTGCTGTGTTTGGCTGTGGCTGTCGGGGTTTTAAAACTGAGCTTCAGCATGGTGTGATTTTTCTTTTTTTAATTTAGAGGTTTCCTTTCACTACCTGAATAAAAGTCACATCCACTAATTTAAAGAGAGGCAGGAGAATCATAGAATTGTGTTGAGATTAAATCTGATGGTTCTTCGAGACTGATGTGTTATGGAGAACTTTAGGGCAACTTTAGTTCTTGGAACAGCAACAAATTTCAAGTGTGGTTTGAGTGCAGTACTTGTTTTTGCTGACAGCGCTAAGAGAGTGTGCTTTGCTTGGTTGATTGTGTGCCACTAAAGTAGATCTTTTTTTTAAAGTATATTTTTCTGCCTTTCTGAATGCATGTATAATTGTTTTTAAAGGGACATTGCACCCAAAAATAAGCCGTTGCTTTAGCATATCTTCATTTGTGTTCCACAGAAAAGTGAAATTCAAACAGGTTTGGAACAAGTGGAAGATGAGTAAATGGTGGCAGAATAAATTTTTTGGGGTGAACTATCCCTTTAAGCATTTTACCCTCATTTTCCTTCCTGCCCCTCTTTGTCACTTTTTTATGCACATAATTAGATTTGCAGTCTAGTTGCAATGATTCCACTAAATATTATGGTTTCATAAATAAACATCAGTAAATTAATTTTTGCATTCATCAGAGGGATAAAGAATTGACCTGTGGTTCTCAATGAGAGGACAACTTCACTTTGAAATGGGATTTATGTTCCTTAAATGGTTTAATAACAACAGATGCATTTTATTAGCAACAGAAGCATTTCTGAGGTGTGTATCAGCTTACTCTGGACAGGATTTGGTCAAAGAGAATCTTGGAGTCTAAAGGTTGAGACCTACTAGTCCAGATTTGACTGATCATAACCTGTTGGAACATTTTAAGCACTCTTGATAAATGAATGGAGAACAGTAAAGAATGTTGAATTATTGTCTAAGTAATAAGTGTTTCATCTGTGATGGTTGATAATGCCTCTGCTGCATGGTGGGACATGAACTCCCTCAAGAGTGCTTTATTGCTCGCCCAATTTGTTTTCTGCAGCTCTGGTTCCAGAAGCATTTTTCTTAATTTTTCTTTGCTTAAAACAAAATGAACATCATAATATTTTGAAAGCATATTGAAACAATTAATTTTATTAGATTAATGCAAACAAATGGCTTCAGCAAAAGTATTTTCAGTTCACTTAAAGGACTTAATTCTAGAAAAAAAAAAAAGATTTCCATATTGAGAATATGAGTAGAGAGCTTACTTCTGGAACCAGATTGTTGTGCCTTCTATTCCTAATACACTATCAAAGACAGAGCTTGAAAAGAAAGAAAGAAAAATGTATGTGCCGCTTTATGGGATTGACCAAAATTATGAAAATTCTACTATTCACTCATTACACAGGAGTCTATTTAATTGAATATCGTTTGATTGATTTGTTTAATTTTAGCTTCATTTACATATGAAAGCTGCATTTTCACCTCTAATGGAATTTTTTCAACGAGGTGACACATTTTCATTGATCAAAATAAGATTGACAACATTTTTTGTCTATAAAATCTTTCTCGTTAACTTGTATGCTACTTTGCAAAGTCGCAAAAGTATCAACATGACTTGTGAAGGAGTTCATAATACCGAAGAGGGAGAAATTAAAAATTTCCATGACGTTATTGGAAAGCTTTAAGATTTTTTTTCAAATGTATATAAATCTTCAGTTCACCTCTAAAAAAACTGACCTTACTATGATGACTTCTGTTTTGTCAGAACACCAAAATAGGCATATCACTGTAATCAATATATCGACTTATCGTGCAATACTTGGAGAGGGCCTCAATTCATTTTGCCATTGCAATATATATTTACAAATTCACAAATAATGTTAAAGCCGCTTTACAATGACATTTACACTCTACCTCACTGGTGTCAAAGTGTATAATTAGACATTTACCTAATAGGACATATAATAGGACATTTACCTGTTTAACATCATAGTGTAAATAACCTTAAGAATGATAAGTAGTTTATAGATATTTGCATTATTATGCTGTTATATAATCAGTGGCATACAATAATCTCAAAAAGACAATGATTTCCTTTATCGCAACAATTTTTGACAATCTGTCGCACAACAAAAATTCCTTTTTGTGACAGGCTTACCCCAAATATGTGGAAAATATATATGTGGCTCTATACCAAGTCCTTGAACCCACTTCTATTTCTGTTCAACTCTATACCCATTTAAATTCTTTTGGCAAGGCTTTGTGGTAAATGCTATTTAATACTTGACATTTTGCTTAACAGCTTCAATTTCACACAGCCACGCTGAAAACATGAATTCTGAAGAAACTCTTTCTTTTTAAACCTTTTTTTTAAATGAAATTAGTAAAAGCAGGGTTCCCACTCTTTCATAAACAGAAGATTCAATGACTTTAAAGGACTTTTTAAAGCAGCATTAATTTCAAGTCAAGCACTTTTGTAATTCACACCGCCATCTGTACAGTCCTTACTGTACTTAAGAATTCTCTTGCACTTAATATGTACATTAAAATGTCAGAGTGATGATTTTGAATGTGTCTTGAATACAATGCTGGTGATATTCAGATGTGGCTTCTGAAATATAGATAATCTGGCCGTTATTTGTTATAGTTCTTGAAGAAGGTTTTTAAATGAAGAATTTCTCATTGTTTTTGACATCAGCACAGTGCAATTGTTGAAATTACACCATAAACTAATTGAATTCAAACACTTTCAGGGACGTGTGTTTGTTTTTAAGCACTTTTCAGGCCTTGATTCCATGTCTGAAATTCAAGTGCTTAATGAAGTGTGGGAACCCTGTAAAAGGGAATATTTGGGTTCAATTGAGTACCGTTTATGTTGTAAATTCAAACTTCAATAAAACAAACTGAGTTATGTTTAGCAAATCATTAAGTTTTAAGGTTATTGCACACTGAAGTCTGAAATTTTCGTTTGTTATTTTCACATGTAAAAAAAAAAAAAAAATCGACCTCACGTTGTATGAATTATATTGACACACAGCCTCTGAAACTTTTGTCCACTTTTAATGTATTTATTTACCTATTTTTTTCCACTTTTCGGTCCGAAAAATCACTTTGGGAGGTGCTTTGATAGTTCAGAGCCACCGTACAGAAGAAAAGCTAAATACAGAATGCAGTCACTTGAGCTACAGATAACCTTGACAAACACAGTGCATAAAATAAAGACAGAATATTGCAGGCAGTTGAGAACCTGTGACTGGATTCAGTGACTGGCACACCTCTACCCTGCTGCTGTTTGGTGTGTGTGTGTGCGTGCGTGCTCATAGACATTATAATAGAAAGCATGGTTTGACATGTCAACGCGGCCACCATCTATTATTATGTCTATAGGTACTGCCAGTCTCTGTTCAGGATTTGTTTAGGTACCTGAATGTGTAAAGTATCGCAAGCAATGTAGCAAAATTCCACTGATTTCCTTAAACTTAGCATTTCGGGAAAATCGTAGCGCATCTCTTTGAACATGAGCTGATCTCTCATTTCTGTCTAAGCAGTATTGAAATCAATATGTCGCCTATTCCTCTTTCTTTTTCTACTCTTCTAGAAGAGAGAGGAGAATAAAGTATCACTGCTTGAACTTTTTTTTCGTTAATTGATTAATGCGCATCAGACTGAGTGTGCAAGACTTGTTTACGTTACGAACTTTCACATATTAATACGAAAAAAAAACACGTACGAAAATTTTTGACTTAATTATGCAAAGACCTTTACTTGTAAATAAAAAAAATCTTATTAGAAAACCCACTGAAACGGCATTGTGACTGCAGCACTCTGTTGCATCTGTACATTTTGATAATGTTTTGGCAGGACCTAGCCTAATTCCCAACCCTGATTCCAAAAAAAAGATATTAACAGCTTTGAAGAAAATCAGTTATACTGGTCTAAAAAAATGAGGGCGAGTAAATGTTTAATTTTCATTGTGGTCAAGTAACCCGTTAACTTTATTAAAACATTGCTTATTTTGACTTTGTGTTCTGCCGTTGTTTTGACAGAGCGAGAACAACCAGTGACTCCTAACTCCATGGCAACCTCAGCAAGAGATCTCCATCCCTTAACGCTCCCCATCCCACCCCTGTGTTTTCAAAGCCGTTTACAGCACGAACTCCTCGAAAAGGTTTCTCCACTCCGAACAACAGCACACACCAGCACTATATCAGTGGACGAAACTCAATAATATCAAGAGGACCGCATCGCATCGCATCGCATCGCCATGGTTTGGATTGGTTTTTAATTTCGTCGGACATATCGTCTTTTTTGTTTATTTTGCTTTTTGTTTTGTTGGGGGAAAAAAGCAGCCGGATCTGAAAGTAGGTCTACGCGTTTCTAATGCTGTTCACACATTGTATTTTTAGACGACTTTTTTTTCAAAGGCAAAATGAAATGCTCTATTTTTTTATATAAAATTACTTGAAATTTCCTATCATATCTACAGGGCTGTAACGCTCAAATCCAGTTTGTGAGATTATTAGATGACGTCCTATGTTGACGCGTGATCATATTGTGTACATAGTCTACCTTCTGAGATGTAAAAAAAAACAAACAAACAAAAAAAACAAATAATAATAATAATAAGATTGTACAAAGTGATAAACAGACATTGCGTTAGGTGAAGACACACAGAACAAGCCAACAGTGTCTGATGTTGAAGAGTCTTACTATTCTTAATGGAGTAGGATCCATGAAATAAAACTGCTACTATTTTTTTTTCTGTAACAATGTGTTGCTTCATTCTTCAAATAAGCTGTTGTTACTGCTTATTTAACTATCTCTACTGTCCAAACTAATCATTCTGTGCCATTTGGTGTAAGGGTAAATCTAGTGTCCAGTTTCTGAATCTACCCAAGGTAAGACGGTTCTACTAGACCAGGGGTGCCCAAACTTTTTCGTATAAATAGCTAAAACTAAATATCATCAAGAGTCGTGGGCTGAAGGTAAATATACCAACCGTAATACATTACAGTTGCCATGGGTAATTTCCTCATTTATTTTATAGTATTTCAAAATAAATAGAAAAAAAAATCACTTTAAATCATATTAACTAATGCACTTTTTAAATGACAACTTCTTGCAATAAAAACAAAAGCTGCGTCCCAAATGGCATACTTGTGCACTTTTCTACGCCATTTTGTAGTATAAATAGTGTAATAAGTGCGTTCACACTGAAAACTGTACAAATAATAAGTGCACTTTAATTACCCGGATGATGCACTCATTCCACCGGTAATATGAAGTGTGTAATGATGGACACTTCACGCACTCAACGACCGGAGCTTCGTGCACGTAACGGAAGAGGCGGAGCTATCGGGCGCACATGTTGGATAACTTTATTTATTTTGGACTGTGAAAGCAAATTTCTCCAACAAGAGTGATTATAGCGCCTCCTGATGGTGAATGCGGTTATACTCATGCCAGGTATTATTAGGAATTTTGGTCATTTATTCCTCTAATTTGGCGACCGTCAAACGTCATCAGGGAAACGGTTTGAACTTCCGCTTAGTAAAAAAGCCATTAGTGCTCCATTTGGGACAGCACTACATACATATACTTTGCTGTTGAGTGTGTAAGTGCATAAGTACATAGTGCATAAGTGCATAGTGTATAGTGTGTCATTTGGAACACAGCTAAACATTCCCATTTATAACACAATGGAGATCGATGCTGAATACACCAGTCAAGCAGAATCTGCCTTTGACTTGATTTTCTCACAAAGTCTCCACATTGTTAGGTCATAGTATTTACATTTAAACAAAATCTGATTTAATTTACACCATTTAATTAAAACATTTAATTTCAGTTAGCTTTTAACAATAAAACAAAGTGCTGAATTGACAATATCAAAACCATCCTCATCATTTCCCTCTCTTCTCAAATGGGATGACGGGCCAATTCAAAGGTTACCATGGGCCAACTTTGGCCCATGGGCCCAGGTCAGACTTTGCAACCCTGCATATTTTTGTTAAACTAAATTCTACCAATTCAGCAAGGCCTAACACTGTATATCATCTTCTTATGTTAAATAATACAATTGTTTAAAAATAGAAAATATAATGCTTGTTTGGGAGTGAAATGCACTACAAAAGCATGAGTTTGGTTAGATTTGTTTTTTTAGGCTGCATTTATTTGATCAAAAATAAACGAAAAACGCTAATGCTGCATCCTAATTAGCCTACTTATTACTTAAGACGGTGTACTTAACCGTTTCTTCATAAAAAGAGTACATATATTTGAGTGTGTAATAGAAGAGTATGCAGGCTTTGGCACATTCTATTCCTCATTAATGGACCATTATGTTGTGTTGCTTAGTTACAGGCCCTGTCAATCTTCTCGACACATCATCTAAATTTCTCTCATATTTAATTACCTACCTTATTGGAGATTTAAGCAGTGAGTTAATCAGCCATTCTGGAGTTGTTCATATAGAGAAATCTTTTTTTTTTCCCCTTTAATTTAAGTATTACTATCATTTAAAATAAATTCAGTTTGGCTTTAATTAAAAATTATTCCTGTGTTGGTAATGGCAAATTCCCAGTAGTCCTTACTCTAATATTCATTTTCACGGTTTCTTTGAGAAATGATTATGATATGCTGATTTAACCCTCAAGAAATGTTGAAAACTGTTTTGCTGCTTAATATTTTTGTGGGATCTGTGCTATTGCATGATGACTAGAAAATTTAACCCTCTCTAGTGCAGTTCACGTGGCAGGCAACATTGCAACACTAATGTAAACACTTTTGAACAGAAACATAGGTTTAGTCTCTTTAAATATATATATATATATATATATATATATATATATATATATATATATATATATATATACATTTAATGATTTATTGATTTGCCACTAAGTTGAGGAAAAAGCTATAGCTGTCAGGGGGAAATTTAATTTAGTGTTAGAAGTCTGTTTATTGTTTTGAAAAATACACCAAATTTTATATTTTTTTACAAAGTATTTCCCCAAACAACCTTTAATCTAAAATTGCTGTAAAAAATAAAATTAAAATCTACGTTCCAAATGCAAGTGGTTTGAAATTTGAGGCTGGTGTCTCAAAAAAAAATCAACTGTTTGTACTTTAAGTATTAGTACTAGTTTTAATAGTGCTTTTGTTGATCAAATGAATCCTTACTGATTTTAAAGTGACAAAATCTTAACTTGTCTTATACACATCTTTGAACCCAGAGATATCTTGCTGTTTTTATCCATTCATTTTCTTTTCGGCTTAGTCCCTTTATTAATCTGGGGTCGCCACAGCGGAATGAACCGCCAACTTGTCCAGCATATGTTTTACACAGCGGATGCCCTTCCAGCTGCAACCCATAACTGAGAAACATCCATACACACTCATTCACACACTATGGATAATTTAGCTCATCCAATTCACCTGTACCGCATGTCTTTGGACTGTGGGGGAAACCGGAGCACCCAGAGGAAACCCACGCGAACACAGGGTGAACATGCAAACTCCATATAGAAATGCCAACTGACCAAGCTGAAGCTTGAACCAATGACTCTCTTGCTGTGAGGAGATTGTGCTACCCACTGTGCCACCGTGCTTCTTGCTTTTTTAGTCGAGGACATTTATCATCTTTGCATCAGCAGACTACAATGATGGTATGTAACTGTTTTTTTTGTTTGTTTTTTAGTGGTATTTCTTGGTGAACAACAACGTAGCAGTTTAGTTACTGTAAGTTGAAGGGCTTAAAATGTTTTCAGTTGCTTCCCACAAGAGCAGCACACAACTTGTAAGAGCAGGTTTAGAGCTGCGTCACATTACAAGAACTGCTGCTCTGCTGGGAAACTCAAGTGGCAAAAAGCCAGAACTCTTGTTATACACCAGTGTGTGGACAGCACCATCTCAAGCATGACAAAAATGACACGGGACACATCATTTGACAAAAAATAATATTATTATTATTAACCAGTTATTATTTCTGTACTGTATAACAAGCAAAAATGTGTATTTAGTCACGTTGCAGTTTGAAAGCTCTACATGAGTCCATCCGTGATTTCTCTGATTCAAACAGTCAGACCTGCAGTTCACATATGGAGTAAAGAGATAAAGAGATGTTTCAGAAGAGGAGAGGAGGGATCCCGCTCCCGAACAGCAGCTTCCATGAAGGAGGAACCCGCCACTGCACTGAGCCCTGCGTCTAAGAGAAAACACAAGTATGCAAAAAAAGCCTTTCACTTTTCACATTCTCTGACCATATATTTAATGTATTTTTTTCCCAGTAGTGAAATTTACACACATTTTTTTATATAATGCCAATTAAATTCTGCAGTTAAAGGATTGGATTACCCAAAAATGAGAATTCTGTTATTATATACACGTGCTCAAGTCATTCCAACTCCTGACACTTTTGTTCATCTTCAGAACACAACATGTGACTGCACTAGGCATGGGCTGGTATAAGATTCTCACGCTATAATAACCTTGGATAAAAATATCACGGTTTCACGGTTTGACAATATTGTGTTTACTGCTCTAAAATATATTCTTTTTAAGTGTCTGGGAAAAAAAACACATATTTTATTTTGAGAAACAATGTTAATGTATGTTGGTGCAGTAAACATGTCAGCCTAAATAATGAAAACGAATCATTGACCTCTGCTGTCTTCATTTGTTTCAAAAACACCGATTAATTTACAATTTAAAACGACATCTTTAGATATCGTTTCTGCTGGAGATAATGTTGTCCTAAAAAACAACAACAACAAAATGCAAGTAAAAATCGTATTCGTACCTTAGGAATGGTATTACAGAAAATGTTGCCGTTTTTTAAAACGTTGACTTTTTCAAACCGCGGTATACCTCGAAAACGGTTATCGTCTCATGCCTAGACTGCAGTGCTCAACTGTAATCATGTGACGCTCCAAGAACAGTTTTATGTAAATAAGCCAATATCTTCTCTTCCGGAGCAGGTCAGGGTGCTTATTCAGGGTGCCGCATATGATTATTCCTAACTAATTAATTATTTGTAGCCTACTGTTTCAACTACCTGACCCGCATGGTCTTTGTTTTACCCATAACCAAATCATAAATCAATAAAGATAAGTTACACACAAATGACCACCTGTCAATCACTTTCTCCGCAGGACTCTGGCATGAATAGGCAGAGTGATCCGTGTGTGTCGTTATAATGGCGTCGACAAACTTGGTTGGTAAAAAAGATGCACAGCCAAAAGGAACAAACCAACAGTATCTGAGGTTTTCGCTAAAATGACAAGTACAAGCGAGTACAAGCATGAAATCAAAAGATTGAAGCAGTGTACTGACGCTGTGACACGTTACCCTATAGATTCAAAAGACCGAAGAGTCAGATAGAGACAACAATAATTAAATATCATGTTTAACAACTATAGTGAGACGCGATACAGCGGTACATCCTTGATAAACTGTCTGACGTGCACTGCTCTGTGGAGCTCAGACGAGCGCATGACTGTGTGTGTGTGTGTGGTCACATGATGTGAGTTTTCTGCTGGCGGAGGGCTGTTCAAAAATGCTAGATGAAACGCCAGTGTGGATGTGGATGGTTTTCCTTCTAAAATGCCATTTTAGGCATATTAGTGTAAACGGGGTCTAAATGTGTATTTTTCACGCGCGGGTTGCTTCTGCGATGGGGACGGGGTGGAGGATCGTCGATGCCAGCTCAGCATTGTGATGCCTATCAGCCATCGGCAATGGACGATGGCATCGTCTGTTGACCCAACCCTAATTCGCATTTGTTCATTTGTGATCAATGACAACCTGTGACGCGCTCCCTATATCGTTTACCATGTTACTTTGAATGTTCCGTCTGAAATATCATGCAAGTATGGCTTAGTAATAAGTGAAATTCCTGCACACCGCCTGCCAACCACTAAGCATACAGTAGCAGCTTTAGGAAAGCGTGTGAGAGAGTAAGACCAGAGATCTTTGCATGCATGAAATATAGCACATTATGACAAGTTTTGCTTGCTACACAACTGAAAACATGCTAGATATAATACAGTTTTTCGTTCCGAATTGTAGTATTATAAAGTTTTCCAACTGGTGAATGACATGATCTAGTGGGTCTGTCATCTGTAATGTGCGTGTTCTTTTGACAGCAGGGGAGGGATTGTATTTGGAAGATGTTATGCTAAGCATTTAGGCAGATCACCTACTGCACCTTTAAGTCACATTGAATGTTTTGACAATGTTTTTGGTTCCTTTTCTGGATTTTTCTCCAGACCACTGCTGTCTATGAAGGATGAGTGAGCTCTCAGATTCCATCTCAAATATTTTAATTTGTGTTGTGAAGATTAAGGACATGGGGGGATTGGAACGACTTGAGGGTGAGAAATTAATAATAGAATTTAATTTCTGGGTGAACTAATTCTTTAAGCTTTTGTATAATTCAAAGCCCTAGCTTTTTTCAAAATAAAGTTTAATTAGACATGTCCCAATTCAGAGGCTGCAACCGTCAAAGGGAGCAAGTCAAGACCAGTTCAGCACTATTACTGTATATCTGTCCTGACTCCTTCAAATGTGGCATCTATATGCCTTCTGAGATTCCTAGGCATTTACGCTGAGAAGGGATACAGCAATTGTCTCATTAGGATTCATATATACACTTACAGGTTTTTCCAGCAGATGGAGCCAGTCATTAAGATAATTGATGAGAGCAAATGCGTCAGGGATATTGTCGCCTTCTGAACAGAAGATCAGCACTACAGCCATAGGAACGTCCTCTGTGCAACTGACAAGACAATAAAATAAAACACTCCTTTAACTGACTCCACTTTTATAGATTTGACATTTAATAGAAATATAATTGAGGGATTTTACCAGTCAGTGTAAAGGGATTTTGTTACTCCTCCTCCAGGAATGTAGAGACGTTGCTCTGAGTCGGAGATACCAGGGAAAACACTGATTTTCTCCATCTCCCTCCAGCCCAGCTCCTCGAACTTCTGGCGTTCCTCCTTCTCCAGAGATGGGCTCAACATGTATCGCAGAGGAGTGCTGCTCAAAAAAGGTGGATGTCAGCTGCTATTAAGGGGGTAGTTCGACCAAAACAATGAAAATTCTCCAATCGGTTGTTTTGTTGCTGCTAACCAGTTAGAGTTTCTTTCTTTCTCTTGGACACAAAGAAAGATATACTGAAGAATGTTGGTCAAAACAGCCAACAGCCATTGACTTCCATAGTATTTTTTTGTTCCAACTATGGATGTCACTGGCTGCTTTTTTCCAGCATTCTTCAGAATATCTGTCTTTGTGTTTGACAGAAGAAAGAACGTCATAAACAGGGTTTCTGCAGGTTTCACAAAGTCAAGTTTAAGACTTTAAGACCATGAAGAATGAAATTTCAGATGTACATAGGGCTAAACACTAAAGATTTTTTAAAAGCCCAGCAGAAAAAAGTACTTGCCCCATCATTAAACAAATACTAATTAGTCATCATTAGCCACATGTTTTAAATAATGTGTCAAAACAAGCAGACCCTAGTTGTACACATCTTTTTAAAATCTTTTTAAAAATTAAATGTATGCACATGAGACTGTTATAATATAATATATTATACATATAATGTATTACTGAATATAGTTTTGCTAAAAGTTTTATTGAGATGTATTGTTGGTGATTCGGCAGCTTTGTGATTGTGTTAGATCGATTGGGTAGCTTTACATAAACAATGGAAAATTAAGATCTGTTTTAAATGATTTAAGACCTACAAGACAATATTTCAGTGAATTTAAGACTTTTTCCAAGGCCTAAAATTTTAAAAAAGACATAAGATTTTTTTAATACCCCGCGGATAACCTGATAAAAGTTGAGTGTGTGTAAATGGTGAGGCCATTTTTATGTGAACTGTACCATTATGTTTTTTGGTCCAGTCAGTTGAGTCACTAGCAGGTGTGTGTAGAACTCAAAAATAATGTTACACACACTAACAAAAAATGACTAATTATGTTGTTTTTTTCCCCATGTATTCCAGAATCCACAACAGTAGCAATGTCAAAAAAAAAAACTACACCCCTGCACACATATTGCCCTGTAGTCCACCAATATGTGCACATACTGCCACCTTTTTCACTAAATCACATTTTTGTAATTTACACAGAAACAATAGCATAACGGTTTCCAAAAACTTGCATTTTGAAAACTTTTTTTCAAGAATCAAAACGCTGTTGTCCTGTAAATGAATGACTCAAACATTCATTCTGCTTTTAGTTTTTAAGAACATTGTGTTGCATAAAAAATGCTAAGAATTTGAAACATTTTAAAGTAAAGCTTTCTTTCCTTAAAAAAAATCCCATGATGTTTGGTAATACACAATTTTAGTGTTTATTATATAGCTTTAGACTCCAAATGTTGTACCACGCATGCTTGGCATGCATTTACATCACGTAAAGTCCATTCTATGTATCTGTCATCAGTATTTTATTACCCATGAAGCTGTTGGTCATCTCTCTGATAAGCATGAGCACTTGACAGCAGCACAGTTCTGAGGAATCCACTTGTCTTGATCCAGGAGACCATCAGCTTTCGGAATGATTTCACTTTTGTCTAAAATAAAAAATACAGTAGAGGGTTATGTGCAAATGGAAAAAAAAAAAGATTTCTTATTATCAGTCTGTATTATTAGCCAACTAATATATTGTAAAGGTTTACAGATTATGCTAGCTGATATTTAGCATATTTTCAATAATCAGTGTGCCTTATTTTGTCATCAGCGAGACTTAAATATAAGTTAATTTAAATGCAATTTGAAAACACAACTGAAGGTACAGCACTTTGGTGAATAACAATATGTAATATTTACTAAATATTTATTTTATTTTAATATAAAATGTATATTGTATAATTAATATAACAGGAAAGGGACAGTTCACCCGACAATTCTGTCATGATGAACAAAATTCTTTAACCCTTCGCTTGTTGCAAAACTGTTTTTTTCTTCTGTTAAACACAAAAGCAGATATTTAGAAGAATGCTGAAAACTTGTAAACATTGACTTCAAAGTATTTGTTTTTCTACTATGGAAGTCAATGGTTACAGGTTTATAGCGTCACCAAAATATCTGCTTTTGTGTTCAATGGAAGAAGATACCTAAACAGGTCTGAAACACGAGGGAGAGTAAATAGTAAATAAAATGTCAATTTTAGGGCGAACTATCCCTGTAACGGGGTCTTAAAACATAAAGCTAGATAGCTGGCTTTTACATTTTGTAATGGCTTTTACATTTTTGAGCGTTTGTGGCATCTAAAAAAATCAACATTGCCATATTCAGCATAAAAACTGTACATTGTTCAACCACTAAAAGGCACAGTATGCAATTTTTGTTGTTGAGGGCATGTATTCGCGCCAAATAAAGGCAGAGTTTGAGTGTGGAATCATGGGACTTCTGCAGAAATCATGTTAATAGATGAGTTGAAGAATTTCAGATGAAAGACAAGGACAATACAGCATGAAAACAGCAGAGCTTTTATCATACTACAGTCCACCACTTCCAGTTCATCCAGTGAATGATCACATGGGAAAGCAGCAGTGCTGTTTTATCATACTAAATAAATCTCGTTTCTCAGTTTTCTATAAAACCGAGCCAGAAATTGAGTGTTTGTCATCATTCACAGGACACGGTGTGTCTCACTAAAGTTGAAATAGCTTGTTTCTCTGCATCTGAACATTCTTCAAAATATTTGTTATAATGTAAGTACTTAAGTGATCAAAATACGTAACACCTCTATATTTTAAGGAAAAAATTCTTACAGATTGTGCCTTTAATTGTACATGTACATTTGTTGCATAATCACAGACCACTAACCTGGATGATGGGTGCTCGAATCTGCAGCACAGCCAGCTTTAAGTCACTGTGAGAATACACTGCACAAAACAAATTGACAACATCACTCATACAAAACATCTACTGGAGCAAGAGCACTGGCTTATACTCATGAATTTAGGCTACAAGTTAAAAATACAAAGTTCACCTAAAATTGAATATTTCCTTATGATACAAAGGAAGAATGTTGGAAACCTGTAACCACTGACTTCCATAGTTGGAAAAACAAATACTATGGAAGCCAATGATTACCGGTTTTCATCATTCCTCAAAACTCAAACAGTTTTGGAACAACAGGAAGATGAGGAAATGGCAGCAGAATTTTCACTTAAAGTTTGCAAGGACCGGAAGTTGCAACCATTATTATTTTTTTTTGTAAAAAAGCAGTTCCTAGAGAAATGAACATATTAAATGAGTAAACAGTGGGTGTGGCAAACAGATGTAATCTGATAATTTAACTGAAAACAAGAAGGAAGTGCATTTTCAGATGTCAATTAAAGATTAAAGAGGGCAAACATTTTTTTTCTAAATGACATGCACAGAATTGTTCGCCACAAAACTAGCAATGTGAGCTAACAAAATCAATATTGTTAGCTTTGATTTCATGGTTATTTAGAAGGTCTAGTATCTATCATTACCTTCTGCGCTAGTGCTGAGCTGAGCAGCATCTTCTGTAGATGAGGCGTATGGGTTGTTTCCAGCCATAGGAATGAGACAGTCTGTGTGGAAATATCCAACTCTGGGCATATTTAGCGTTGAGATGAGGAGATCCACGGCGAGCTGGCCCACATTTCCAACAGATACTGCAGGCTGTGAAAATATGAGGAAAACCCATCATATGTAGCTCAGTTAATTGGGGTAAAGTTGGTTTTATATTAACAGTCAATATTATATTTTCAGAAAGACAATTCTAAAATAGGAAAATTATTATTAGCAGCCAAAGGCTATCAAAGTAACGTTACAACACTGTTCACAGTCAATCAAACAGTGCTAATGTTGTTTTGAAGTCATATTTGCGTGCTATTTCTAATTGAATATTCAACGCAGCATGGTAAACAATACCGGGACTGTGTCACAAGTTGTCAATGAACGAATGTGTGAATATAAACCCAACTGTACCTAAATACTCAGTATTTGATAACTGCATCCTAGAGAAACCAGCATGTGTCATGATGATGAAGCTTAAATACTTACCAGTATCAAAGTAAACCCTTTAAAAGAAGGAACGGCATCCCCGGATGAAATGAACATTTTAAAAACAGTTTATAACTGATTTAGCAGTGAAATGTGTATGAGTTAAAGTGGACAAGTAGTGATTTTTTACTTTCAATTTACTGCGCTGTGAAAAAGGACCTAACAATACTGCGTCATCCCCAGGGACGCCCTGATGCCTGACTAAAAAGAATCTAAATGGATTATTTGCTACGTGCAAGTTTGAAAATTTTTGACGGAAAAAGGCGCAGCTTTAGATAAAGCACGTAAAGATATTTTAATCTTGATCTGGCGATAATATGTCTTAATTTTGCCGTTAAATCATCTTTTGCGATAAAAAAAACTCAACATGCCAAAATAAAAGTCTTTGAACGTATCAGCTAATTATAACAAACGACGTCTATGCTCTTTGATTATAAAAATGACGATGATTGTGATGATGATTATATTATTATTATTATTATTATTATTATTAAATGCCAAATTTGTTAGATTAAAGTAAACATTATGTTTTGGGAAGTAAACTAACGTGAAAGACTTTTGATTTTATTTTCTACTCGATTACGCTAGTCTAAATAACACAGCCATCCTAAATTTATATCTTTAAAAAACACAAAGCAAAATACGAACTCAGAACTTACTGTAGTCAGAGCTTATCATTAGGTGATTTACATGAATGACCAGAAGATGGCGCTAGATAGATAGACAGATGGAAATATCATCTTTGCGAGTGAGAGTTGCACCCCTTTGCGTTTAGAACCGCTTTTTTCTTCATATCAAAGATTCGACAAGGTATTGGAAATTTAAGGTTATGCTTAAAATTGACATGATACTCTCATTCATTTACTGCAGTTTTTCAGTTGTTTATCTACATTTTGCGTCAGTCTTTCCAGTACAGACCAATTGCTGCTCTATTGGATTAGGATCTGGTGATTGGAGGCCGTTTGAGGATAAAGAAAACACTTTAATGTTCAAGATACCAGACAGATCATTTGAGCTTTGTGACAGCGCATTTAACCGCTGGAAGTAGCTATCAAACAATAGGAACACTGTGGTGATAAATGGATAAAAATAGTGGTGAGCAACAGAAGTAGGCTTAAATGATGCCTAGTTGGGACCTAAGCGTGGCAAAATAAAATATAAAAACATCACCAGCAGCCTGAACCATTGACAGCTACAAGACAAGATTGATCCTTGTAGGGCTGTACTCACCCCCAAGTACTTCCAAACCTTCATGACTTCCATAGGAAAAAATCAACTACCATGGTAGAGGTTTTCAGCTGTCTTCACTATCTTTTGTGTTCAACTGAAGAAAGAAACCCCAAATAGATTTGAACCAACTAAAGAGCGAGTGAATGATGACAGAATTTATTTTAATGTTTTAAAGTTGAATATATCAATTTCTGATATTTTTTCAATCTTCTGTTGTCCATTTTAGGAACCCTGTGTGGATTTTCGCCTCGGCTTCCAGTTCTTAACTGACAGGAGGAAGGTATTAAAGATAATTATTCTAAAACAAATGTATGAAAACTTAATTTTCGTAAACTCAAGATAAATCAGGGTGAATATGGTACTCAAACGCAATAAAGTTACGGCGATGTGTATTTTTGTCCAGGATTATTCAGAAATATGGTGTTTCACAGATATCAATAAGAAATCATTACTGTCATTACAGTCAAGTATTTAGTGCACTGGTAAAATATAGTAGCTACAAGGTAAAGCACTCCTATTCTTTCAATGCACTTTTAATACTAACAAGAGCCAATCTGTGGATTTAGTACTGAATATGTACATGTATACACTACAGTAACCCAGCGGGCACAACAAAATAATGCAAATCGATTTGATGTGAAAATCTTGACGTCCCTTTGACATCTAAATATCGATGTCTTTTTGACCACAAAAAAATAGCACAAAAAGTATTATAATATATGAGAAGTTTTATTCATTCAAAAGCTTAAAGGGCTGTGATGATGAAAATCATCTTTTGGCAGCTGTTTGGACAGAACTGTGTGTAGGTATGGTGTGTCCACAGTCATACTGGAGTGATATGAAGACAAGTAATGATTTTTTTTTATTTCCTGATGTTAAAAGAGGCTCCAAATCCCTGCCTTTTTGAGGCCCACCACAACGTTACGTAGGAGTGTGGTTTCCCCGCCCATTGAATTGATTTACAGCAGAGTATTAACATGTCTTCATAGTAACGCGTATAATCACACCAACAAGACAGGACGTGCGCAAAGCAACCGGGATTAAAAGGTCTGTTCAGCTCACTGTGATCATCAATCATCACCAAATGTGACCAAGAATGACTTTTACAAGTTTAAAATGTTTTTAAATCAGTGCATGTTTGTAATAAGGACAGTAAAATCGCTATGTAATTCATCACCACAGCCGCAGTATAAAAGAATATGCTTCAATCCCGGTTTGTGGAATTAAATCAGGTTTATTTTTTACATTAACATAAAGGATATCCATACGTTTGCCTTGCAAAAACAGTGCAATGCTAAACGTGTTTGTGTGTGTTTGTGCATGCACACGCGATCTTGATAACGACATTGTTTGTGACTCATCTTTGCAGAAAGGCTTGAATTAACTCGACAAGAAATACATCAAATAACCGTTGGGAAAGTTCTTACTGTAGTAAAGGAGATCTGCTTCATTCTTGTCTGTCACTGTGCTGTTTGTCTATGTGAAGGCTATGGCTCTGACACACCTGTGGGAACGGTTGGCTGGGAGAACCGGCTCATTCGCATTAAAGGCACAGGCAACAAAAACAGCTACAATGTTATAACAGATCAAATTTCCCAGATTTAAAAAGGTATAATAAATGATCTGATGCGTATTTTGAGCTGATACTTTACAGACACATTCTAGATACCCAAAAGACTTATCTTGCATCTTAAGCGCCTTTTAAATTCCAAATTTACACTGGATTTTGTATCCTTACTATGCATGCAAAATACCTTGATGTCAAAACGACATCAAATTTAAATTTTACATTGACATCCTAATGAAGCTGTCTTTAACGGCAATGTTTGATGTCAGTTTGATGTTGTTTTGACATCTAGGAAGTCAAATGAAATCAAATTGATGGTCGTTTTTTTGATGCCATTTTGACATCAAGGTGCCTGCTGGGTAAGTATGTTAACGACTGTACAAACTGTATCATTAGTTCTGTTAAGGATTTTTCAAAAGGAGTTCCCTTTTGCTTTTAATTTAATTTAACAAAAAATGTTTTAGTTAAGTGTAATAATGAGTCAAATATTTTTTTTATGTTTTTATTGGCTATTTTATTTTTGAAATGAAAGTAAAATAGATTTCATGGCATTACTTCAGTTACCTAATAAATTTGCACCACTTTTAGTATCAAACCTATCATAAAGATGGTTTTGCCATGTAAGTCAAGTGTTTTTTTTAAACATACCAAGTGTATTTTTTAGGATTTGAAATATTCTGTATGCTAACATTTATTCAGAAATCTTCTAAATTTTGTCACTTAGGGATGATTATCTATATGGTAGGAATAATAAGCCACATGCAACATTATTTCATATAGGATTCTCAGCATCCTCAGATTCTCGCTCCTCTGCTGCAGTTCTAGATCAAAACCAGATTATAAGCTTTCAGTTTGCTCTGAATAATGATTATAAATGAGCATTTTGCATTGAGAGTCTGCTGTCCTGAAGTGTGCTGTGATTCTTTAGGGCTCCTGCATGCATGCGAGTGTGTGTTTGCTTACTTGAAGAAGGATCAAAGGGACTTTAGCCGCCAGACTTCACCTGTGTGCTATCTATAGAGCATTAGATAATGACCTGACTTCAGAGGTAAGAACAAAACCCTTCTGTTCACATGCACCGCCGCTCCAACGCCGCATTTGATTATTCCATTATATCAAAGTCACGATGTAGCAGTCAGTCTTCAGAGAGCACAAACACACAGGCCCACACCATTCCATCATTCCATTTTTCCGTCATGCAGTGAGGTATTATCAAATGTGCACAGTGTGTGAAATGAGGTTGTCAAAATGGAGAGATTCTGAATATGTTATTGTGATATGAGGACTGCGTGAGTGGCCATGCAGAATGTAATGAAGCAGCTTCATTACTTTTTCCAAGATATATTGGTGTTACTTTTTTTTTATATAGCATATTCTATTGAATCTCATGTATCATGCATGGAACAACATTTTGTAGATGTTTATTAGTCATTATTAGCAGCAGTACTAGTGAATTTATTTGAAATACTGCTTAAATTACATTACAAAAAAAACAAAATGGTCTAATAAATCTGCAGAATGTAACCAGAGGGCACAGGGGAGATATTATAATACTGTACTGCAATTTGCTTGGAATTAGATTTTATTTCCTGTGAGATCCATGAAGTGGAAATGATATCTCATACCAAAACCCTCATTAAGTATCATTCTTTATTAAAAAAAACATAATAAAGCTGGTTATAATAGACTAACCTAATAACCAAACATTGTTTTTATTCAGCCAAATTCTGCCATCATGTTATTCAATTTAAGTGCACTTCTCTAAAGCATGACAAAAAATGTATTAAAACACAAACATCAACTCTAAAAACTGGACTGACACTATTTAAATTTTTTATAATGCATGTGGAGCTGCTTTGACACAATCTACATTCTAAAAGCGCTATAGAGATAAAGATGAATTGAATTGAATAAGGCTTTAAATTGTACCTTATGGCACAAACTTCACATTTTACATGTTATTTCATAAAACATATTGCATGAAAATAATGGGGCGGCACGGTGGCTCAGTGGTTAGCACTGTCGCCTCACAGCAAAAAGGTTGCTGGTTTGAGTCCTAGCTGGGTCACTTGGTATTTCTGTGTGGAGTTTGCATGTTCTCCCTGTGTTGGCGTGGGTTTCCTCCTGGTGCTCTGGTTTTCCCAATAGTACAAAGACATGCGGTGTAGGTGAATTGAGTAAGCAAAATTGATAAATAAGCTGAAGGAAAATAAATGAATGAATGAAAATAATAATAAAAGTCATTTGTTCTTTTTAGGTAAGTCATGTATAAATGTTATATTATCTCCACATAATGACTGTTTTCTTTACAATGATATGTTTGTCCATATGCATTAGATTAGTCAGTACTAAGGCAAAACTAGTATGAATGTAACAAAATAACAAAAAAATTGCACACCCAAATGAATATGTTGGAGAAAAATAATAAATAACAGTTTTAAAGGGGTGGTGCAGAGTGTTGTTTAAGGCTTGGTTGTGTTAACGGGGTGCAAAACAATGTGTGCTCATGCTTTACCTGTAAAAAATAATGTTATATTTTCCAAATATCTGACCTTAATTTTAATCTTATAACCTTATAACAATATATGATGCAATACTTTTCCTTGCGCATTTGTACACAGCACCTTATAACAATATACAATGCAATACTTCTCCTTACGCGTTTGTACACAGCACCTTATAACAATATACAATGCAACACTTCTACTTACGCATTTTAACACAGCACATCATAACAATATACAATGCAATACTTCTTCTTACGCATTTGTACACAGCACCTTATAACCTGTATATTTATAACAAATCTGTACATTTCAGCATCCAGATCTTTTTGGACTGACTGCATCTCTGTTTAATGTCTATCGTCTTTTTTCATATTTATTCTGTGTTCTCACTTGTCACTTTATGTACACTGGAAGCTTCTGTAGCCAAAGCAAATTCCTTGTGTGTGTGAAGCACACTTGGCAATAAAACTGATTCTGATTCTGATTGCGATACTGCTACTCGGCTAACACGAAAAGAACTTCATGGTTTGGATTTGATTGGTCAGCTAACCCAATGTGTTGTGCTTCGTTTATCGACTCCACGTTTCCCGGAAACATAATAGCTCTACTAGCATGCTCTCTGTTGTGTAAATAATGTCAGTGCAGCAGT
The DNA here is from genome assembly GCA_903798035.1 of Danio albolineatus. NCBI lineage: Eukaryota > Metazoa > Chordata > Actinopteri > Cypriniformes > Danionidae > Danio > Danio albolineatus. Next base: position 299,814 of record CAIGQQ010030848.1, on the reverse strand, counting down.
TTAAGTTTGAGCCTGAATCGGACACAGAAAGTGTAGCGGACATAGTTGAATCTCATGCCTGTGTTCTAAAATAAAATTTGACAAGTGTCTTTTTCATATATATTCGGGTTCTAAGCATGTGTAAGTAATACGTAGTGTTCACGTATCTTTTGTAAAGTCAAGTTCATTATTTTAAATGTAGAATGCAGGTAATGTGGGCGCATAAAGAGACATTGCATGTGCTGGTGAAGATTGTGGGTGTTTACAGGAGTTTGACAGATAAATATGAATTTGTTTTTAGTTAAATTGTTAACAGTGCCAAACAGTGTTTCCCTTTGTATTGGAAATACATACATCCCAATGTATTCTCCCATTAGAAACTTTGCATGAAAGATATCAGTTTTAACAAAGCTAAATAAATACTTAGAGGTTGTACTGCACAATCCACAGCTGCTTCTCTTATTGTTGGAACTGCTCCTTCTTTGAGGAGATGTTTTTGGCCAAATTTAGAAAGAAGCTGTTCTTTAAATGCCTTGCACTGAGTTATTTCTATTCATAACTCTCTGAAACATAATTAAAAATAAATTGTAGCCTCTTCTCTCTTAGTGTCATGTCTCTTGGAAGCCCAAATACAGAAACAGAACAAGCACTGTGGAAATAGCAGCATTTGGAAGGTACATCTCTCTGCTATCAATGTTACAGTGTCTCTGTGACTATTCCATTTCTTGGGTTGTAAACCGAAGGGTTTATGACATCATTAACCCTGATGTATTTTTTTGTAGTCCCCAAACTTTGTTCGCTTCAGTCTTTGCTAATATAACTCTATAAAAGCCAATGTCTCCCTTTGCGTTGAGCTTTGAGTGTCTTACATTTAAAGATTTTGTTTGTGTTCACACAGCTACATTACACTAAAACTAACGTTTAAAATATGTTTTCGTATTGGACAAACTTACAATTTTGTTAATATTTTGTAGTTTGTAATTTTGTTTGCCATAACTTATTTGAACTTACTGTATCTTTCTATTTCTAAATACAGAACCTCGAGTTTTAATGGATGTAACTGTTTGATAACACAGTGTTGTTCAAATGCACCAAAAATATTGGCTATTTTCACTGATAGAAATAGATAATAATATTCTTTTTTAAAAGAGGTTGCAATGGATTAATCGAAAATTTGTTCAAATGATCTTTAATATTTTTGTCATCTACATCTTACATCTACATCTACATCTACCTTTACATCTACATCTACATTTACATCTACAGTACATCTACATCTATATTTACATCTACAGTACATCTACATCTACATTTACATCTACACCTACATCTACATCTACAGTACATCTACATTTACATCTACATCTACATTTACATCTTTTTATTCCATGGTCTGGTGAAATACTTGATTCTGATTGGCTGGTGGGTGTGGTATATTTCGTTGAAACGCACAGGTAGTTCCAGTCAGTTTTGATCACAGTTCGAAATAAATGCGCTTCTCCCAAAAGTTTACAGTTACTATAGCAACTGACATGTGCTATGTATGAAACCAACGAGGGCTATTAATGGCGGATGGGAAATCCACAAAATTAGGAAAATACTCATAAACTATGCTCCGAATTCAAGTTTTGAGAGTTTTTCAAGCGAGAATATAGTTATTTTAAAGTCAAATCGGCCGTTTGTGTGTATGAAAAGCGCGTCTTTAAAAATTTTGAAAGCTCCAGGCGGTCAGCGGCAGCTCAGCGAACGGCTCCCCCCAGAGGGAAGCTTCATGTCGGCCAGACCATCAAGACCCACGGCTGGATCTAATCTCCTGCATCTCTGTTGTGAAAACGGGATATATAATTAACCTTTGCTGTATCTAACGGTCAGTCTCTGGACATTTGAACCTATAATTTGTTCTGAGGTGTTTTTGACCGATTGCAAGTAAGTTTCATAATTAATTTATGACCGTAAATATCGCCCTGATCCTGCGTGTTTGGCTGATTGCTTTTGTTTTAAAGAAGATAAATAAAGCAGAATGTTCTCCGACCTGCCCTGACATTTTTTTTTCATTATGCAAACTTTACCTATATTTAACAGCAGATATTTCTGACACGTATTTATTTGATATGGCACCTTTTATACGATTTGTATGTTTATTATGAAATATAAATCGCGGAAATTCCGCTATACTGTACAGTAGGTATGCCAGGTATGTAAAGGTAATGTTCAGGGGGAAAAAGCCATTATACAGATCCTCCCTCGTCACAGAAGTGGTAGAAAGACAAAAGAAACATGTGACTGGGGACTCGAAACACACTCCAGGTAAAATTAAATAAATAAAGCAGAATGTTCTCCTACTTTACCCGATATGTGTTTCTTTTCCTAAATTTCCCTCCATATTTAACAGCGGTGATTTCTAAAAATGGACCCTGGCTGCTTTCTCTTCATAATACGTATTCCTTAAGCGTATTTAATTGATATGGTTTTTTTATTAGTATAATATTAATATTGTATGTTTATTATGAAATGTAAATCATAGCTCAGCTTTCGCAGTATTAATGTTAAGAGATAAACAAACAGATCCTCCCTCATCCCCACAGCATGCAGATGCCGCTCTCTCTCTGTGTCTGCCTGTCAGTCTGTCACAGCTGATTCAGTGGAGGGACTAGAAAATCTAACAATTAAAAACGGACAAAAATTCGGACAAATATTGCCCTGCAAAGAGAAAAACTAGTTTAAATATAGACCTACCTTGGCAACAGACCATGGAATAAGCGGGATAATCAACGGCTTGCCGTGCGTTAAAGGATTTTAATGCACTTCGCGGAGGCGACCACACTCCGCTGCGCGTCGTGTGGTCCTTAGCCACCACGTCGTGCATTAAAATCCTTTAACGCACGGCAATCCGTTGATTATCCCTTACATATACAATAAGGAGGAAGATATATTGATTAAATAATTATTTGATTAATGAGTAAAAACTGAAAAAGCAGTAACACAAGTATGGGGACACACATTGTTTATTGTTGTTGTTTTTTTTTTGTAGGTTTTTTTTTTTTTTTGTAGTTTTTTGTCATTTAGTTTTATACATTGCCGCCTTGTTCCTACCAAAGTGACTTGAACGTACCAGACGTCATAATTACAACTTGCCAACTTATAAATCCCAACTTCCCTGGAGGACATGAAAGCAGCATGTGTTTCTGAAAAGCTCCACCTGTGCGCACACACACACACACCTGCAAGCATCACTTAGGTCACAGAGCCTAATCCTGCACACTTCTTAACCTTTTTTTGTTGTTGTTGGCATCTGCCAGCTCCCTCTGGCTATCAGCCTTGATCTCAGCATGCTGTAGCAGTGACCTTCGACTGCATTACGATGCGATTTTTACCAGATCGCATTAGTTCTCTCAAACGTGAACAAGATCTTCAAACTACATTGGGAAATTTTCTGGTTTAAAAGAAAATTTTTTTACAAGAGTAAATCTAAAGAGATGTTTTATCATTTCACAGATTTATATTTTGTGAACTATCCATTTAACTAAAATAGCACAGGATGTGACATAATTGGAATAAAAATAAAAGATTGATACAAAATTATTTAAAGATGTATATAAAACTGGTCTCATGAGAGAAGAGGGCTGCTATAGAGTTTTCATGGCATAATTTGCTTGTTTAGGTGGATTGGTGGAAATGTCTTTGCATTATCAAGGTTAGTGTAGTATTTCGCTGGCAATTCTATTGTTGAGCATGAATGTTTAAAAAAGTTATATTTATCACTGCTCAAAGCTCCTTAACATGTGCGATAAACTGACACTGAGAAGGAGAAAATGTGCACACAAAAGTAAAAGTAAGCTTCATAATATTATGATTGACTACTGAAGGCATAAGGTCTGATTTGAGGAAATTTGTTGGTATTTTTCTGGACTTTATACGAGCTGGGAAGTATTGCCATCTATAGAGACTGAGAGAGTTCTCAGATTTCACTTACTGTAGGTCTCAGGGGATTGAAACAAGGTGGAGGTGAATAACAGAATTGTATTTTTTTGGGAGAACTAGCTCTTTGACACAAAACTGTTTACTGCCACATAAGACTGTGGTTGCAATACACCATTTGAACTACTTTTGGTACTGCATTTGCTGCAATGCTTTTTAACAAATGGTTATGATTAAAGTTGGTAGAATCAGAATTATAAACTCAATTTATATGTAAATATGTTAAAACTATTTTGTTAATTTTCTTTAATTCAATTGAGTAATCTTAACTTTAATTAACTTATTTTCTTATTCTTATTTACTAACATATTAAAAGTATTCCTTACTTCTGTTGAGTCACATTTACTTAAATTGTTTAAGATTTGATGACTTAAACTGAATGTGTGACTTTTATTTTGTACTCCCATAAACTAAAATATTGAATAAACTTTTTTTTGTGCAGTCTGCAAGAAGTCACATTAAGTCAAATATTTATGATTAAGTATTAGTTGGCAATAGTTTGTGTTAATGTAACTATCAGACTCGTTTTACAAACTTGCATTATTATTAAGGATCATGCTTTATATACAGTACATTGTTAAAATTGCCAAGAAACGGATGTTAAGATTGTCCTTTTTTTCACTATCATGATGTACATCCACTTGAAGCAGTCCTGAAATTAGATAATTGTAGGCCCATGCACGATTGAGCTCTTTGGGAACTGCTAACATAAGCATAAGTATTGCTAACAGAATGAAGGAGTATGGACCAATGGACAAATTTCAGAACAGAAACAAGACACCTACTGATAGCCCCACACTAAAAGAATTACATGTGACCAGGAAGTAAAGAAAAGTAATTTCAATGGTGAGAGCAAATACACATTTTCATTCATTCATTCATTCATTCATTCATTCATTTTTTTTTTCGGCATAGTCCCTTTATTAATCCGGGATCGCCACAGTGGAATGAACCGCCAACTTATCCAGCACGTTTCATGCAGCGGATGTCCTTTCAGCTGCAACCCATCACTGGGAAACACACATACACTCTTGCACACACTCACATACACTATGGCCAGATTAGCACATCCAATTCACCTGTACCGCATGTCTTTGGACTGTGGGGGAAACCGGAGCACCCGGAGGAAACCCACGCGAACACGGGTAGAACATACAAACTCCACACAGAAATGCCAACTGACCCAGTCAGGGCTCTAACCAGCAGCCTTCTTGCTGTGAGGCGATTATGCTACCCACTGGCCCACCGTGCTGCCCTAAATACACATTTATTTCAATAAAATGAATTGCACAGATACATAATATATAACAACAATTACTTTATACATATAAAAATAAGAAGAGTAAATTCTGATTTCATGTCGACCTTAATATTTTTTCAATCCATCCTTAGCCAAACTACAGACTCTACTCTTCACCAGGTTGGTAGCACAACATATTTCAACAGAAATGTCTGTAAATCCTTAATTAATGGCTCTTTATATAAAAATGTAACAAAAACACACAAAATAACAAATTTCAACATTTAGTTTACTTTTACAGTCTGACAGAAAGCATGCTATAGGAACTAGAAAGCCGCCAGGTAAAGATAACACTGTCAGCTTATGTCAAATTTGAGTTCAAGTACAAAGAACTTTCGTTCAAATTTGAGCGAGAGAAACTCTTTGTATTAAATTAATTGCACAGCTTGATTTTACAGTGTATATTACAGCGTATATGTAAAGATTGTGCAAAAAAACAACAATAATAATTCTTAATTTCAATATTTAGTTTACTTTTACAACATGCTGGGAGCTAGAAAGCTGCAAGGTTAGGTTAACACCGCCAGTTTATGTCAAATTTGAGTTCAAGTAAAATGAACTTTCTTTCAAATATGAGTGACTCATTTTATTGAATTAATTACACAGTTCACCTTTACAGTGTATATTCTTACTAAAACTAAATTGTAACTCATTGACCTCTTGACGATTGAACCAAAATTGCTAAAACACAACTCGTGCAAACACATGCCTTCCCTGCAGCTCTACATTTGCACTGATGCTTATAGCAGTTGTTTACTAATTAAGCTCAATGTTCTCCTTCCTGCAAAACAAAACTAGAAACACACTAATTGTAGCACATGCATGACATTTAATGCTTCTGGGAGGTTGATGGCATCAACACCATTTATTAATGAAAACCATATTCTACCGAAGTGCCATATTAATAGGGTGTTAGTCGAACGTCATGTGACCAAACCGGATCCCTGGGTAGAACACTTCTGCTTATCGCCATTTCATATGCGCCATCGGTTTGTTATTGAATGTAGTAAGTAGTGGACATCTGCCATACATAACTTTGGTAGTTCCTGGAGGCGTCTTGTATAAAACAACGCCATATTAGCGGAGAGTGAAAAACTTGACATGTTCTACTCAGGTTGACTGGACGCGAAAGTTGCGCATATACCCTATTATATAACGAATAAAACACTACTTACTACTTTCAATAATAAACCGATGCTGCATATGAAATAGCAATGAGCGGAAGTGTTCTACCCAGGGATCCGGTTTGGTCACGTGACGTTTGACATATACCCCATAGAGAGGAACTCATCTCTGCACCGCCACCTTTTTTTGCTGACATTGCAAAAACCCACTTGAACTGATAAGTCCAATGTCTTCACGGAATAAACCCTCTAAAGCTTTGTCTTTGGACCAAAGTGAGTAAAGGACAAACCTGCGCTCACACAGCATTGGGTAGCCTGAACTACTCTTCACCTTCTGACTGAAATAGCAGCTCCTCACGCCTGTGGGGTGTAAGCGGGTGGTTAGGTAACAGATAATCATTGAGAGCTCTGTCCTCCCATACAGCACTCGTTATCCACGCTAAAGCTGACGTTATCTAAAGATAAGAGCCCGTGGCTGCGCATGGACTCGCTGATAGAGCTGCGGCTCAGAGCCAACTGCTGCCCGAACACCGGGACAACATTACAGGATAGACGAGGCTGGCTTTTATCCAGCAAACATCATCCTATTATCTGGAGAATTATCTGATCATGTGAAAGAAAGTTCACAAATGAAATCCCTGAATATGAATATCACAGATGCTTCTACTTGAGTTAATGCATATCAAATGGAGGCTCCTGATTCTCTCAGGATTAAAATGAAAAACAAAACAAAACAAAAATGTTCTCTGTTCCTCATACAGTATGTGTCTCTTCGAGAGATCTCGATACAATGGAAACCAAATTGAGACTTTTGCTTAAAGGGATAAAGTATTTTTGACGGTTCTAAACTAAAATTATAATCTGTTGAACACGAAACAAGACATTCTGAATAATGTTGAGAAAATCAGCCTTTGACACCCTTGGAAGGAACAAAAATACTATACAGTAGCTGTTTTTTTTTATTACCAACATTCTTCAGTATATCTTCTTTTGTGTTCAGCAGAAAAAAGAAATTCATTCATTCATTCGTCCATTCAGTTTCTTTTCAGCTTAGTCCCTTTATTAATCAGGAGTCGCCACAGTGGAATGAACCGCCAACTTATCCAGCATAGGTTTTACACAGCGGATGCCCTCCTGGCTGCAACCCATCACTGGGAAACTCTCACACTCTCACAAATACTAAAAACTAAATCACTTAATAATTTAATACTAAAACTAAATCATAAATCATTGACTTTACGGCACTGGAACTTCATTCATTCATTTTCTTTTCGGCTTAGTCTCTTAATTAATCTGGGGTCGCCACAGCGGAATCAACCACCAACTTATCCAGCATATTTTTTACGCAGCGGATGCCCTTCCAGCCGCAACCCATCTCTGGGAAACTTCCATACACACACATTCACACTCATACACTACGGACAATTTAGCCTACCCAATTCACCTATACCACATGTCTTTGGAATGTGGGGGAAACCAGAGCATCCGGAGGAAACCCACGCAACCACGGGGAGAACATGCAAAATGCATTTCCACACAGAAATGCCAACTGACCCAGCCGGGGCTCGAACCGTGAGGCGAACTTGCTACTCACTACGCCACCGTGGCGCCAGCACTGGAACTTCAATTTCTAAAATACAATTCGATCAAAAACAAGTGGAGAACAGGATTCATACGGTCATGAAAAACCTGGAAAAGTCATGGAATTTTGACATGGCATTTTCCAGTCATGGAAATTAGTTTAACAAATGTCTGTATACTTAAATATGGGTTAGTTGTCGTTGCTTCTTTTCTGTCTATAGTCAAACACATGCTCTCACATTATTAGTGCTGTGTGAACATTATCTAAATACATTTTACATAGATATAAGGATTCTTTTATCTTAAATTGTAAAGATAATTGGGCGCCACGGTGGCGTAGTGAGTAGCACATTCGCCTCACAGCAAGAAGGTCGCTGGTTCAAGCCTCAGCTATGTCAGTTGGCATTTCTGTGTGGAGTTTGCATGATCTCCCCGTGGTTGCGTGGGTTTCCTCCGGGTGCTCCGGTTTCCCCCACAAGTCCAAAGATATGCGGTACAGGTGAATTGGTTAAGCTAAAATTGTCCGTAGTGTATGTACGTGAATGAGAATGTATGGATGTTTCCCAGAGATGGGTTGCGGCTGGAAGGGCATCCGTTGCGTAAAACAAATGCTGGATAAGTTGGCGGATCTTTCCGCTGTGGCGACCCCGGATTAATAAAGGGACTAAGCCGACAAGAAAATGATGATGATAAAGATAATTTTAAACGAAATGTTGCATGTTTTATGATATGCTGTAATAACTTTAAAGATGATTATTTTTCTTATTATTTAACATGTATACATAGACTTTACATGAAACATTAGGTCATGAAAATTTACTTGAAAGTCCTGGAAAGGTCATTGAATTTTAGTAGTAAAAATGTGTATGGACTCTGGGAGAAATTCATTCATTAATTTATTTTCCTTTGGCTTAGTCCTTTTATTCATCAGCAGATGCACTTCCAGCTTCAATCCAGTACTGGGAAACATCCATACACACTCATTCACACACATACACTACAGCCAATTTAGTCTATTAAATTCATCTATACCACATGTCTTTGGACTGTAGGGGAAAATGGAGCACCCGCAGGAAACCCACGTGAATACAGGGAGAACATGCAAACTCCACATAGAAATGCCAACTGACCCAGCTGGGACTCGAACCTGTGACCACTAAGCCACTGTGTCCTCTAAGTGGAGAAATGATGACAAAATGTTTAGATGAACGGCCCATTTAAGTCTCCTTCTCTTTCTTTATTCCTAAGAAAAGTATTGCAATTATTGGGAATCTTTCAGAATTTGAAGAACTCATGTCTTCTCTGTCTAGACCTCTTTCTGCAGTCAAGAATCAAAAGTATAAGCATGAACACAAATATGCCAGTCAAATTATTTCAGTCCTAAAGGGGTCATTCTAACTCATAAAAATGCAATTCTAACGTGAAGCAAATCGTTTTAAGGTTAGCAAAAAAATGTAATTAAAGCAACTGAGTGTAATATTGGTAACCTAGTAACCAACATTAAACAAGGCAGTCCTAATGCATACAGCTGATTGGTCATATGGGTGTAATGTTTATGGCAGAGTTTATTCAGCAAGTGCATTGCCTCCCCCAATTATTCACAATGTCCAAAACCCTCATCGTTTGTAAAATTCTGCAAATAAAGGGATTTTATTCCCTATTTTATTCCCTTTAGTGTTTCCATCACTCGTTTCTCATACTTCAAAATGCACATTAACAGTATGGTAGAAACCCAGCTAATGATATATTATTGCTAGATGTTTTGCAGCTGAAAACCAGCCTTGTATTTATGGAGTCATTTCAGCATTTGGTGGAAAACGGTGAGAAAATGCATATAAATGGGAGTGAAGTAGAGACTGTGTCATTGGTATCTTTATATAATTTGACAGCAGTTGGAAAAAACATATTGTGCATTAACAGATTATACAAAATGCTAGAGTCTTTGAGTGAACAGGTTGCGTGCTGCGTTCATCCAGTCAATGACAATGACACCGCAAGTATGCAAAGGACATTAATCCAGGGTTTAGGATCTGGTTAAGAACCAGCAGCAGCTAACAGAGATCTCAATATGAGCTCAATCATTTCTAATCAAACTCTGTCAAAGACCAGAAGTATAACCTTTAGCCAACAATGGGTGTAAAGAAGACCAAGTAACAATAATATTCTCTTCTGTTTTTATACATGAAAAAATGACATCTGCAACCTCACATGTTCCCTTTTACAGTTTCAGAAGACTTTGCAAATGGCATTTAGGTTTGTCTTGACTAACAGCGGTAAACATGATATGAACAATCCGTGATTCAAAACCAAAAGCCAATGGGTCTGGTTTTTGGACCAGACAATTAAACCAATTGCAAAAGTCTCCCATGACATTTATTTTTTAACAGCAATGAGATTTTCTCTTGTTTTTCTGAAGTGCCCAAACATATCCCTAAAGGGCCACTGTCTTCATTAAACTGAATTTAGGTCCAACTTTCATTAATTGAACATGAACTAGATAACCAAGATCTTCAAACTCACTGGAAACCTCCAAGTAAGTGTGTTGGGTGCAGACTCTTGCAGGACATTGCCGTCCATGATTAGGATTGAACTCAACTGATTCTAAGATATCAATACACTCTCAGAAAAAATGGTACAATGTTGTACCAAAGAAGGTACAAACCCTTGTCACTGGGGCAGTACCTTTTTATGGGATAGAATTGTACCTTAAGAAAAGAAACAAATTTGAACCTTTTAAGGTCATGATTTGTACCATGGGAAACCAAAATGTACCTTTGTTTTTAAAAACCTGTAGAGACAATATTGTTTACTTTGTGAGAGGTACCACCACAGTGTACCTTAACAGTGTCAAAAATGCTTACCAAACATTTTTTAAAATGCCTTAAATGTTTAGCTTACAATACCTATAGTTTTATGTTTTACCAGTTGTTTTGTATTAATGTATTATTGAACAAAAAATTATGTTTATAAGTATGTTTAAACATATACTTTTAAATGATGATTCTTGTTTTAATATGGAAATTATTCATAAAAATCACATTGCCTTTTCAGTCATATTTATATTCATAGATCCTGTAATAAAGAAGGAGTTGTTCAACGCTTTTGTACCTTTTATATGAGAACAATTGTGTACCTTCATTTCAGTTGTACCATAAAAGGCATAGAACAGTATCATAAGAGGTCTTTTCAGTACCATATAAGGTGCAATTTTTACAAAGGTACCAAACTGTTCCTCAAGGAACATTATTTGTACCATCGTGTACCTTTTTTCTGAGAGTGTAGTAACTCAACTGGTTGGCATCAAATTCTCCAAAATGTCAAATGCTTAAATCCTAAACGAACTTAATTCAATCTTCTGAGCTATGACAGAGCAACCTCTGGGTGATACCATCCTCGGCTATACACACCAGGACATGTTTGTGTACATTAGAGCTATGGTTATGAAACATAATCTTATGGCGTATTATGTTTCACTGATTTTGAATGCAAATCACGCTCTGGATGTCTGCGTGAGATGCCATCCTCTGTATTTTGCATGTGTGCCGGTGTTTAGTTATCATGCAATTGTGGGTGTAATTTGATTTTCCCATGCAGACCAGCAGATCACTGACTCAGCATGTAGCCTTAAAAAGAGTCTGTACGTTAAAGCTAATGAGAGGAGGCTTTGACTTCAGTTTAATCTGCTTAAGAAAAGCATGGCCTCCAATGTGAGGGACGTCTGCTCTTAACGTTAACGCCGCTCACAATGTGATCAATGTGATGATGACAACAAAGTCCTTGCAGAACAAAAAAGGTTTCTGCATGAAACCTCTCTAAAAATGTTTATAGTACGTAGCTTAACTCACAAAAAGTTTTATTCTATTGTGCTAAAAATATATCTCAAACTAAAAGTAATCCATGCATAGAAACAAAATATATTCTACAAAGTAGTTTTTTGTTTAAATTTTGGTTTAAATTTTGTTTAGATTTTGTTTAAATTTTAGATTTTCTCTGAATTGCAGACATTAAAATGAAAGGACATTAATGAAGGTAAACAAAATAACAGGTTATAGGGTGACAAATTTAGTCTTAAATAAATTTACTTTGAGAATAAATGTGCTTTAGTTGGTCTCACATCACATATGTCTTTAATTTAACCATATCCCACCTTACGTTGGTAGGTATGGGGTTAATACAGTGTAATTGTACATTTACAGAAGTTCATCAGATTTATTTGCATGTTGTTGTTGTTGTTGTTTTAAAGCAATGTAAAAAAATTTATCTGCACAAAAGTGTCAATTTTTTATATATTACATATTTAACTGTTAGCAAATAGTAGTTGATGGCCCTCAATATAAATTGAGTTCACATATTTAATAATTTTCTGCAATGAGTGCAACAACAAAAAAACATAAAATAATAAGAAAAGCTATATAACTATAATAACTTTTAGTTTTATCTTACTTTATTTATGTAATAAAGTTTTGTACATAACGGTTGCATTTTTTGGCTTTCAAGGCATTCAAGTGGCAGCAAGAGTCAATGCTGGGTTCTTGTTGCCAGAGCAACTGTGTCTCTCATAGGCTTCTCGGGCTGGTCATGTGACCAGCAGCTTTGACGTCACTGTGGGAGGCAGTTTGGTGCTCTGAACTAAGCTGCGAGTGAGTCTTGTGGAGTGTTTCGTTGGAGCTGCTGGTTGCATCAAAGCTTGTTCCTGATACCTGTGGCTGCAAATCAACACCGAGGCAACCAAACGCCTCTTCCCTGTGGAGCTCCCCGGGTTATGGCCATCTAAAATCTCACGGCACAACAACACAACAACCACCTGAGGTGAGTTCGCTCTCTTTTTTTGTCCACATTTTGCTGCTTTTCTTGCAGGTGAAGTCTCAGTGCCGTTACATGCTGCCTATGCACTGATGCAGAGAAGAGGATGTGAGATTGAAAAGAGATTTGGCTGTGAGGCTTTGGTGATTGGAAGCAAACTGTTGCTTCAAAGTGAACAGAATGCAACAATCTGAACTCTTTCTAAAATCAGTTTTACTCCAAACTTCCATTGAGAGTCCTGTAACTGACAGAGTGCTGGACGGTGACTGCCCTGAGTGGATTTCAGATAATTTGGCTTTGGATAAATCCTGGAACATAAGGCTTAGAGGAGGGAACATTGCCTGATTTGAAATGGATAACTTGAACTTCCACAGCTCTCTTGAAAGTAACGGTTCATTTGTTCCATAAAGAACTTTTAACATCCATTTTTTAAATTAAAATGTACTTTACTTTATGAAGAAATGGTTCTTTAACAAACTAAAAATGGTTCTTCTATGGCACAATTGCAAAAACTGCCTTCATTTTTAAGAATGTCAATGAGATCAGTTCATTTAAACTACACATTGCAAATGCTAGACTTTAGTACACTCAAAAATAGTTCTGGGTGCTTGTTTAAACTACTTATTTAAAATGAACTGAAACTAAACAATTCTAGAGATTTTGGGGGAAAACTTAATTGTTTTTTTTGTTCAGTCTTCTTGAATAAGTTACAACAACTTAAAAGATTTGTGTTTGGACAACATGAATGAATTGTGTGCAACCCTGCATCCTTTACAGCGTATATACTGAAGTGTTTTGGAATTTCAGCATTTGATGTAGCTTAAATAATGTCTAAACAGCATGTTGGATTGCAATATATAAAATACATATACATTTAGCAGACTCTTTTATCTAAAGTGATGAACAAATGAGGATAATAGCAGCACTTTGGCTCACCAGAGAGCATAAATGCCATGAAAAGATTAAGTTTTTTAAATCAGACAAACAGAAAAAACAGTAAAGCGATGACTTGTAAGTGCTATTGTTGGTCAGTTAAGTGTTTAATGCAAACTAGATGCATCAAGAGAAGTCTTGGCAATTTTGCATGACTCCTCAGCTTTTTAAAGTTCAAATAGCCCATGTGATTAATATGAGCTCATAAATTTAAAAAAGCAATGCAAGCATTTTATGATTTATAAAACAACACCATGTTTATACATGCTTTTATACGCACTGCACTGTAAAGAACATGCAGGTTTCCACACAATACATTCATGTTCTCCCAAACACAAATTACTTAACACATTTAAGTGGATTGAACATAAAACAATTAAGTTGTCCCCAAAAAACTCAAGAATTGTGTTGTTTCAGCTCATTTTACATAAGTAGTTTGAACAAGAAGGAACATGTATGTTGCTTATTGTTTTATAGTCACATGGATTTATGTGAAAGAGGAAACAAGACATTTCAAAGTGACTTAATTCTCTTTATTGAGTAGTTGATTATTAGTGTGCTGAACACTGAAAATAGAGGAATCAGATGAAGTCAGTTAAAGTATCACTGGGATACTAAAGGTAAATGACAAGCATTTTCTCAGAACACTTAACAAAACATCTCAGGTTGCAGGAAGTAGTTGAGAGACTTTTTTTTTCATTGTTGTGGCACGCATGTAGGTTGTTTGATGTAACAGAAAACACGCATACCGCTCGGGGAGGAAGGTTTTGGTGCATGTACTGTCTAACAGAAAAGATGCAAGTGGGCGCTTGGAAATATGTGACGGCCTGTAGGGATGTGGAAACAGACGCTCGGCTTTGTGGGAGAGTTTTGTAAAGCCCCAGAGAGAAAGAGAGCGAGAGAGAGAGAGAGAGAGAGAGAGAAGGAAATAAAAGCAGAGGGGAGTGTCTGTTTAAAGAGCTTCCTGTCAAGAGCTGCCGACATTCACATTTGATAGAGAGAGGGAAGAAAAGAGGAAAGAAAGCTGGCGACTTCACGAGGTCCAACAGGTGAAATTGAATCACATCATCTACGCGGAGGTAGGGTCACAGGAGGTGAAGGTTTTACTTTGCCATCGTAATCTTTGCTGGTGTTCGGCTTGTAGGGCCATTTTCTTTCAAAGGCTTCTTTGGAACAACATTTATAATGAAAACATCAATTCAATTCATATAGTCTGTGGGTGACTGACATGACCTATCAAACTGTACACTCTTAAATAAAGCTTCAAAAAGAGTCTAAATGTGACTGAACCACTTTTGGTCTCTTATGATGTGAAGAACATTTTGTTTTTTTTCTGTTGGAAAAAATAAAACATTGTATTGACGTTTAAGCTTTTTCATGAAACAAAAATAGATGCTTCATAGTTGAAGCATTTTCATAAAATGAAAACATTTGAAGTTGGAGAATTATTATTTTATTTTTATATACAGTTTTTACAATTATTGTACAACATTTTAATAAACTTATATTAACTTATGTTAGTGATTATATTAAATATTTGTTCTGTGCAAATGAAAATCTATCTATCTATCTATCTATCTATCTATCTATCTATCTATCTATCTATCTATCTATCTATCTATCTATCTATCTATCTATCTATCTATCTATCTATCTATCTATCTATCTATCTATCTATCTATCTATCTATCTATCTATCTATCTATCTATCTATCTATCTATCTATCTATCTATCTATCTATCT
>CAIGQQ010030848.1:255888-280940 GCA_903798035.1 Danio albolineatus | reverse complement strand
ATATATATATATATATATATATATATATATGTGTGTGTGTGTATATATATGTGTGTATATATATGTATATATAAACACACACACACACACACTTAATTTCTCACACTTAATTCTGAGTTTCTTTTTTCTGTTGAACACAAAAGAAGTATCCAACCCCTGACTTCCATAGTATTTGTTTTTCCTACTCACTAGCTGACAAAAGTCTTGTTCCCAATTGTAAGAGCAACAAATAATAACTTGACTTCTATTTGATCATTTGGAAAAGTGGCAGAAGGTAGAGTTTTTCGATAAATCATCTGTTGAACAGCATCCCAATCATCACAAATACTGTAGAAGACCTATTGAAAAACGCATGGACCCAAAATTCTCACAGAAATCAGTCAAGTTTGATGAAGGAAATCAGGTTTGGGGTTAAATTCAGTATGGGGGATGAAGGAGGCATTGAAGATGAATCCAAAGAATCTTGAACTCTGGGAGTCCTGCAGGAAAGCTTTCTTTGCCATGCAGATGACTTTATTAATAAGATATTTGAGTCATTGCAGAGGTGTATGGATGCAGTCATCCAAGCTCATGGGAGTCATACACAATATTAATTCTTTTTTCACTATGTTCTATACTGTACATAATTTTTTTTAAGTGACAAGACCTTTGTCTAAGCAAAGTCAGACCTTACTGTCCTAATTAAATAGTTCTAGATCAAGACATGATCATATTTTACTTTGGTGTAATAAGCGTAATAGAGGCCTTTGCCTTTCATATAAGCGACTTCTGATACCAAATGATCAACTAGAAGTCAAGTTATTAATTGTTGTTCATAAAACTTAGATAGGAGACAAGACTTTTGTCAGGTAGTGTATGGAAGTTGATTATTACGATTTTCTAACATTCTTTTTCAAAATATTCAAAATATCTTCTTTTGTGTTCAACAGAAAAACAACTCTTAAAGGTTTGGATCTACTTAAGGGTGAGTAAATAGTGAGCATAGTAGCATGTTATCGCTTTAGGCTCTTAGTTTTATGATGAAAGTGCTGTAACTTTAATTGTAGTGAACACATTGATTAAGGAACATAAACATTATGTTCAACCAGTATATTTTAGCATGACTTTTCAACAGAGTTGTGTATTTTGATCATTTATATAATTTACATAGTGCCCAGTGTTTCTTGAGATCAAAAAAAATAAAATGACAAGTCGCGCCATGACGACACCACTCGCTGTAAGTCTGACCAAACCATTGTTGTTTCGTGTAGGTACATCCAGCGTTCATGTCTTTCCTGTTCAAAGGAGAAAGATGTGTTTATGGTTGTTTTGTGTTTATGTTATACTGTATATATTTTTTGTATCTGTAAGCATATGGTTTGTGTTTTATGCTGAAAGGTTTTGTAAGTGGATACTTTGGAATGAGTATGGAGTGGTTACTGTTTTTGATTTGATTGTTGTAGATACTCGTCTTTATATTTATTTATTTATTTTTTGCACTGGACATTATTTTTCATTCTTGTAAACAAATAACACCATTTTTAACACTTCTGGGAAAGGCTGTTGTTTTTAAATTGTTTAGTTTTGGTGTATTTGTGGTGTCAGGCCTCACACGCCTCGTAGGGGACCCACTCCAGGTTCACTACATCACAAATTTTCACAAGATTGTTGTGTGTATTTTCAAAACGAATTGGCATAAACATTGCCACAAATCCTGGAGGAACTATAATATGTACAAATCTAGACCCTTTAGATACAGTTGTGCACCTTTTTAGCAGACATGACAGGTTTTGTTTCGTTATTTCTGATTCTGCTTGAAGTTCTTTTGATATTTTCCCCGTCTTTATGATTTTGGCAGATACACATTGACCCTTTTGCTGTATATGTGAAGGAACTTTCCACATTGACTAATGTCACTAGATGAGCCCATGACAACTCATACAAGAAACACTGTTCTTACGCTTTAAATAACGCTGTATGTTTCTTTTGGTGGCCTAGAAAAAGGAAACATTAAGAGCATTTGAGTATGTTTTTGAAGCCCCCTCACGAACATTTTCCACAGTCATGCTTGAGTTTCAGTGCTGGTGGTTTGATTCGGCCTGTGTGGTTTTGAAGGGTTGCTGGTGATGGAGGAGTGCGATCGATCGTCACACAACGCACTCCTTCCTGTTTCATCATTTGTTCGTCTGCTGATATGACAGAGTTCATTTCTGGCTTTGACAGCTCATGCTTTTGCAAGGCTTGTCAACAGAGTCATTAGATAATAAATTAGCTGTTGTGGGCTGAGGCAAGAAGACAGACAAGAGTGAAAATGGGTGGATTTTATATTAAGCACTGATCATATGGAGATGATGATTTGATTTTAGCTTGCGAACATTTGCAGATGCTGTCTTATCTCTCTTCCTTATAAACAATGTTTTAACCTGGATAGCAGTAAAGTTAGTAAAAGACAGAATTTGAGATTGGCTTCAGAAAGCAGTAGTTAAGAATGAAAGATTTTGAAAAAGGATAGAGAGATAGATTTTGGTACTTCAAATTTAGTTAGTTGCCAAGGTAACATATTTATCTAATTTTACTATTTATCTAACAAGTTTGTTGCGTCTAATATTTAAGTTTGAGCTCATTTTAGTTCATTTGTTTATTCATTCATTTATTTTGTTCATATTTCTCTTTTGTTTTAAATATTTTATTGCTATTGTTGTAAGTTTAACACTTCAATATGAGCTTATTTGCTTAAGCAATGTTTATATAATGTTTATTTACATGTTTTTTTCATTAAATCTTTCTATTTTTCCTTCTTTTATTTGTTGACTGCTAGATTAATTGATATATATAACTGTCCCGTGTCATTATGAATAATTAAATATATACAACATGGACAGAATCAATTTGAGCCTTTATATATTTCTATTTTGCTTTCATTTATTTTTACTTTTAAAAAATGAAAGTCACTTGGCTGCCAAGGCAACAATAGTTTGAGTATTTCATGTAAAATGAATATTTTTTTATTTAAACAATAGAGCTGTTTCTTATTGTGAGACTTTTTGAAAAAACAGTTTATTCTTTTTCCAGTAATATCACCGACATTGGTTTCTTTTTAATCATCCTAATCTTGGATTTATAGTAATGAGATTCTTTCTATTATATTACTTAGCGTTTTTTCTCTTGCAGCATGGCTAATCATAGCTGCTAAAAACAGCTTGTTTGGTGTTTAGTGTCACCTGTCCTGGGCTCATTGAGGGGACGTCAGCGTCTCTTGTCCACCTGCAGTCGCCAGTGCTCTGCTGTTATATAAGCATGACGTCTCTAAGAGTCTTAGAGTTAATTTGAGACAGAGATCTTTGAGCTCTTGACCCTAGAAATAGAGTCCAAGAACATCACTGATCCTCAAACCAGTGGCTCTGCTTTATTAATACGAGCTAAGCTCAGGTCCTCAAGAACATGGCCTGTCCTGAGGACAGATCACAAGTGATGTCATTGACCACCCAAAAGTCTGCTAACAGACAAAAACAAACCCCTGACATTAGTACTGCATGGCTTTTTCTCTATTGAATGCACAGTATGTCATTTTTGCCACTTGAGGGTGCATATTCATCACAAACAAAGGTGTAGTTTAATGAGTGTGGAATCGTGAAAGCTGTGGTCTTCAGAAGTTATGTTTATGCATAAGCTAATGTATTCAAGACTTAGTTTGAAGCAGAGTATGGCTAAAAGCGAAAAACATCGAAGGTGTGTGTCATCATTAACATGGCCACAAAAGGCACACACTCTTTATTTCTTTGGATTTGAACATTCTTCAAAACATTTGGCATAATGTACACTCAAAAATATATATATATATTTGCTTGTTAAACTTGTGTGAGCTGAAACTACACAATTCTTGAGATTTCATCGGTACAACTTAATTTTGAGATTTCATTTGGACAACTTAATTTTTTATGTTCAATCCACATAATTTTGTTTAAAGTGTTAACTTAATCGATTGTGTTAGGACAACATGAATGAATTGTGTGGAACCTTCCTTATTTTACAGTGTAAGTCCGTTATCAAATTGTACAACACTGTTTTAGTGTTTTTTGGATATTTTAATGAAAAAAAAGTACATATTGTGTATTTTGTAAGATTGGCTCTTTATTTTCAAGCATAATCATTTACATTTCTTAATCTGGCCTTTGACATGCCAGGATCTTTCCTGCTTTTTATGTCTATTGTCTTTTAGACCCTTTACAATAAGGCATTTGCTAACAACAGTTAATTAAACTGACAATTAAAACGTCATGTACAACAGTTATTCAGTTTGCCTTAGGTGATGGTCAGTTTTTAGTTCAGTAACTTCAAAATAGTTCAGTAACTAAATCAGAAAGAACAAATAGTCTTAATAAAAGTTGTTTTATTTCTGAGAATTAATTGCTAATACAGATGTTAGCTTAAAGCTGAATATTGAAGCTAACGTTAACATCAAAGCTGATATCAAACGCCAAACAAACGTCTCACTCTTGATGTTGTTTAATGCATTAACTAATGTTTACTAACAATATCTTATTACACAGTGTTATTTTGTAATATTTTAATATTTATTTGCACAAACTTAGCATATTAGCATCAGTAACACTATTTTAAGATGTCTGTTACACATTCCGTGAAATTACTGTAACGCTTTAATTTAAGGTGACGTAGTTACACATCTCATGCTCTTACTATAGTAATTACAATGAATTATGCATAGGTACATCATTACAACCCCTAAACAACCCACATTCTAACCACAAACATATAGGTGTTGCCGCAATATCGTATTGTTTGATTGAATTGTTGCTTCCGTTGAATTATGGTGCGTTTATGATACAAAGAGGACTAATTCAGGCACAGCTGGTTTGTGCTTGATGGAAAGAGAGATCAGACTGTCTGTTATTATGACGACAGCTGGAACGTAACACAAATGCTGCTTATCCCTTAAACAATTAAACTCTAATGATGGATCGCGATGCTTTTATCCGTGTGCTCGCTCCATCTCTACAGACAGACACTAAACTCGGCCGTGGACAAAATGGCCTGCTGTGCTTTCAGAGCTCAGAATGATTGGAATGAAGGAGCTGTGTATGTGTGTGTCTGTCTACTTGTTTACGTGGTTCACGAGGACATTTGTATAATGACATGGGTGTGACGTTGGTAGATATTAAGGTTGTTGTTTATGAGGACATGCCTTATGCCCTTGTAATTGACATTCAAAATTTGCCACAGATTTCCTGTGAGGGTTGCATTTAGGGGTGCGATTATAAACTAGATTATACATATAAGACTAACTATATTACTGTATATATATATATATATATATATATATATATATATATATATATATATTAGTTCCTATGAGGATAATGGTTATTAAATCATTGAGAATGAAGTATTTTGTGTTCTTTGAGGGTTGGGTTTAGGGTTAATCTTGGGGGAAAAGCACAGAATATACAATGTGTACAGTATCAAGATCATTACGTCTATGGGACTTCCCCATAAAACTTGAAAACCCAAAATGTATGTGTGCGTCAGTGAGCATCATTGAGGAAGGAGCATTGGGTTTGGTCTGACATTTGGATGGTGAAGACAGAAGGCAGTTTGTTTTAGAAAAGACATTACAATTGGTACAACGTTTGAATGAAATGAAATAGTTGATAAATATACTGTGTATAAGTTTCCACAAAGCAACATATGAGCAATTCAATTCTCTTTGGGAGTCTAGATTTTATTTTCAGTTTGATAATAATAATTTATTTTCAGTTTGATAATTATAATTTATTTTCAGTTTAACGTAGTTAAAAAAAAATTACATTTCCAAACGTTCTGGGTAGGATGCTTTGTTTGTTAAAAAATATATATACTGTAGTTAAATTTGAATCTTTTAAAACACGTTTTCCAATAAAATATAAGTGTTTATTTCCTTTTGATGTCCAAGCAAAATTTTCCGTTTTTGTTGTTACATGATCTTTTAGACCATATTAATATGGTGATTTGGTTCTTAAGAAAGATTTCTGTTTATAATACAGTAATCAGTTATAATACATCTATCTATCTATCTATCCATCTATCTATCTATCTATCTATCTACAGTTGAAATCAGAATTA
The DNA here is from genome assembly GCA_903798035.1 of Danio albolineatus. NCBI lineage: Eukaryota > Metazoa > Chordata > Actinopteri > Cypriniformes > Danionidae > Danio > Danio albolineatus. The sequence goes on along the minus strand of CAIGQQ010030848.1, from coordinate 274,841 downwards.
TTAACAACCCGCCCCTTTTTTTTTTTTTTCTTTTTTAAATATTTCCCAAATTATGTTTAACAGAGCAAGGAATTTTCACAGTATGTTTGATAACATTTTTCTTCTGGAGAAAATCTTATTTGTTTTATTTCGGCTAGAATTAAAGCATTTTTTAAAAAATGAAAAAACCATTTTAAGGTTAAGGTTAACCTAGTTAAGCATTTAAATGTCACTTTAAGCTGTATAGAAGTGTCTTGAAAAATATCTTGTAAAATATTATTTACTGTCATTATGGCAAAGATAAAATAAATTTTAGATTAGTTATTAGAGATGAGTTATTAAAACTATTATGTTTAGAAATGTGTTAAAAAAATCTTCGTCAAACAAATAAAAAGTTAAACAGTAATTGGGAGTGGAATAAATAGGGGGGCTAATAATTCAGGGGGTTTAATAATTCTGACTTCATCTATCTGTCTGTCTGTCTGTCTGTCAGTCTGTCTGTCTATCTATAACAAGTTATTTTTTATTTTGATTTTAGCACTTCAGCTGAACATGACTAATTTATTTTAGTTAGCTGCCCTCGCAACATATATTAATTATTTATGTTAATAATAACATTTTGGGGCGCCACGGTGGCGCGTGAGTAGCACGTTCGCCTCACAGCAAGAAGGTCGCTGGTTCGATCCCCGGTTGGGGCAGGTCCCGGTTGGGCCAGTTGGCATTTCTGTGTGGAGTTTGCATGTTCTCCCCGTGGTTGCGTGGGTTTCCTCCGGGTGCTCCGGTTTCCCCCACAGTCCAAAGACATGCGGTACAGGTGAATTAGGTAAGCTAAATTGTCCATAGTGTAGGTGTGTGAATGGGAATGTATGGATGTGTTTCCCAGAGATGGGTTGTGGCTGGAAGGGCATCCGCTGCATAAAACAAATGCCGGATAAGTTGGCGGTTCATTCCGCTGTGGCGACCCCGGATTAATAAAGGGACTAAGCCGAAAAGAAAATGAATGAATGAATGAATAACATTTTGTTAATACAATGCTTCTTTGCTGGATAAAGGAAATAAATCATACTGGTCCAAAAGGTTTGAACAGGATTAGATTTAAAAATAGACGTGTTAAAGGTGCATTAAGGGTGCATTTAACTCTGAGAAACAGTTTTGAAGATAGAAAATATTTTATGTGCACAAAAAAGACATTTCGAAGGCATAAAACAGCAAACATTTGTTCCAGTCTAAAAGTACAAGTGTTTCAAAACAAAACCATTATCATCCCTGTGTAAATAGAGAATCACATATTAATGAAAATGACATAAGTTCAAACTATAGATGTGCAAAAACATTTCTTTACAAAGTTCATAGCATGCAAAATATAATATTTTATTATTACAAGTTAATGGGGATCATTTGAAAAGATTGTCGTCTGTATGCAAAACATGTAACAAAAAAAGGTTCTGTTTTTAGTACACCACTGTGTGAACATTCTGCAAATTAATCAGTCACCAGAGTGTTTAAAATGACTTGTGCAATATCTATTTATTTATACATAGATATTGTTTCTACATTTGTGACTCAGTTTCTCACAAGCTCATATTAAGAGTGAGAGAGAGAATCAGATGTGGGACGGACAGCATAAAAGTCAGCTATTTTTTTTCTTCATATTTTATGTTTTATTATGTTTCTCTTTTAGTTTTATTTCAATACGAGCAAAATAAACACACTAAATTTAGCATCTGGCTGGACGGTCGGTCACATGTGCTACGTGAGGAGCAGTGAAAGGCAAACTGATGGACTGCTTCCTGTTTACAAGAGGAGGTTCAGTTTCTCCATCTCTTAATCTCCACAATGTTATTTTATTTGTCCCCATCACTCTCCATCCATTCTCATCTCAGCCAACACGGATGAGAAGAATAAAGACTCATTACACATGCCATGTTTTTTCCTGAAATATTAATATGACAAAATATATAATAAAAAGTGTTTATTTGAATTATTTAAAATGCAGACACTTTTATAAAAATTAACTTTTTATTTGTTTATTTGTTAAAATGATTTTTATCAGCTACTACTTGCTGTATTAAAATAAAGAAATGTTGGTAAGTTTGTAGAATTATCCTGATATTTGGTGTTGGGATCATGTGTATATGGAGGCACATGGGTTTTTATGAGAGATTTGCATCAGGAAGTGATTTTGGTGCAGCTGCACACACACACACACTCACACACACACACTGCAGCAGGTGAGAGTATCACTGCGGTCTACCAGTGGAAAGTTCAGTTGACAGATGGGAAAAGGAAGAGAAATTTTAGAAACGTGGCAGATATGTGTGCTTTGCATAGATAGTAGATCCACAGTCAGGGTTCAAGCCACTTTTCCTTTCTTTTTTTATTCTGTCACTGTTTATTGTAGTCCTCAAGAGGCCTGACTGAGAATGTTATCGTTAACTCCTAAAAAAAATCTATAGGAGGAACAGACACCAGTGAGAGAACCGTTGATATACTCTATCCTATATATAGACCTGAAGATTTATCTATTCGATTATAACATAAATTTTCCGTCCATTTTGATGCACAGTTTTAATTATGTGGATATTTTCAGTCATATATAAATGGAACAGGTTTTGTGTACTCAAAAACCCTGGCAGAATTAGTTATTAACTATTTTGATACAGCATACTTGATAAAAAAAGATAAATCAGTAGCTTAATATCAGCACAATGCATTACAACGTTTAAAAATTGTTGCAATATGTTTATCAGTTATTGATCTTTAATTTAAACAATATTGCAAGAAATTGGATTATCAATGATAAATCTAAAAAGTTGGTTGTGTGTTTATCAATGTTAATTTCATGAGAGAAAATGACTTGAAGCGAACAGAAAGTCTGCTGCATCAGTAATCTGACTGAATGCACCCGCTCCGTTTCGCTCATCTATTAAATGAACAGTGCATTAAAATAAAAATGAATATCGGTTAGTTTTTATCTTTTGGTCTTGTCTTTTTTTCACCAACAATGATGCGCGTTAGATGAGCGGACTGAGTGTGTGCAATCATAGTTTTCAGTCACATTACTAACGCAGAGGACATGTTAAATTTCTGTTTGTGTCAAGCTATACAAAATTTTCGCCCTTATTTTTGTCGACGAAATAACAGTGGAGTTTATAACCCATTTATTATTTATTTACAATGCACACATTTGATTAACAAATAAGCATCTCGTTATTCGTTTGTCAAAATCGTTCTATCCAAATGGATGGAAATTGCATATGGTATTCAAATGTATAAATCTTAAATGTAGGCCTTGTGTGTACTGTGGAACTGGAAAACATGTGTGGCTAGAAATTCCGAGAACTGTTTTTAAAAAAATTAATTAAATTCAGTTTAAAAATGTAGGGTTTTTGGTCCAGATCATGCAACAAGGTGAACCGAACCAGAAGTGTGAACACACTCTGGATTTAAATCTATGTAGATAAAGAGATGCTTTTAAATTGATCTTGCATTCAAATGTTTTTTAAAAACTAAACTAAATTCATATTTGCAACACTAAAGTTTGAATAGTAGGGCTGCACAATATATCGTTCAAACATCGACATCACAATGTGAACGTTCAATTCAGTTTAGTCACATCGCAGGATATGCAATATGAAAATTGTACCATTTGTTACCTTAATAACGATTAATTTTATTGAGTTTTTATGCAACAAAGAATGCGCAGTATTATTTTGCGTGTGATTATACAAATGCTATACAATAAACAATGAAACGTATATTTAATCAGTATTTTTTTCTTTATTGTATTTATCTATGCTTGTATATGGTTTATTATAATTTATGCAATCTAAAATGATAAATTCTTTCCAAATAGAGATATTCAAGTCATCAGGTGGAATTGCATTCATATCGTAATATATATCGCTGAATAACTAAATATCACAATTTTATGATTTCTCAGATAACATGCAGCCCTATAGTACAGTGTACTAAGAGTTTTCATTTCTCTCCTTCACTTCTAGCTGAATCCAGAGAATCGACATGGGAAAACAGAACAGCAAGCTCCGTCCCGAGGTGATCCAGGACCTGCTGGACAACACAGATTTCACCGAGCATGAGATCCTGGAGTGGTATAAGGGTTTTCTGCGGGATTGTCCCAGCGGGGCTCTCAGCATGGAGGAGTTCAAGAAGATCTACGGCAACTTCTTCCCCTACGGAGATGCATCGAAGTTTGCAGAGCACGTCTTCCGGACCTTCGACGCCAACGGAGACGGGACAATAGACTTCAGAGAGTTCATCATTGCGCTGAGCGTCACGTCACGCGGCCGCTTGGATCAGAAGCTCAAATGGGCCTTCAGTATGTACGATCTGGACGGCAACGGATACATCAGCAAGGCGGAGATGCTAGAGATTGTGCAGGTGTGTGTTTGAGTGTGGTTCTGTTTAGTCTCAGTTTAAAATGTACAGTGCCAATGTCTCCATAAAAGACTAATTTCAATATACTCAGAGACTTTTCATTTTTAGTCAGCCAGCCCAGTCACTTCTGGTGAACTGTCATGCCAAAATCAACATATTTAAGATCTGATTTCTTTAATCAGTGATCTTTACTGCCTGATAGATATACTATATAAATTGGGTATCAGACCAGAGAAGAAGTACTGCATTAAACTTTTTTTCATGCCATGTCTTTAAAATATGGAAATTTATTTTACTCCAGTGTTTTCAGTGGATATTCTGCGCTAGCCTGTAGCTCCTGATAACACTTGCGTCTACACTGTCTTGCATCTCGTTTCATGCTTGAACAACTAAATGAATGCTAAAGTCTATTTAACTGATTGTATATTAATTACATTACATCATCGATGCTGTAAAATAACCTTATGATATTGATAATAGTCCCATAAACCTTTTACCCGAAGTTTATTGTTAGCAGTGCATATAGCCCATTAGTGAGTTCTTAAATCTGCTTAAACGTTCTTCAAACTATAAATCTTTTAGAAATATTTTTAACCTGTGCAGTTTGTCATTCTGGTTCAAATTTTTTAAATTAGTCATATAAAAAAAAAACATTTTATTTAAAAACATTTCACATTTGATTCAACATTTCTTGTCTTTCTTTGTAATTAATTGTGAAATTAATTAGCATTTTTTTCAGTTTATCTAATGTGAGGTATTTGTACTGGAAAACTAGACAAACGTCCTCCATAGCAAAGTACCTTTTTCCATGTTTGCCTGCTGCGATTTAATCATTGTGCACCTTCAGCATTCATATATGGGTGTGCTTGAACAGCACGGATGCAATAAATACAAAAAGGTTTTGTTATTTGCTTTTTTTTTTTGCTACATTGTAAAAGTGATTCAAAATATTTCATTAATATGCATGTCAGAGCAGTAGTTAGCGATGCCACTTTATAAATGAACACTGTCCCCCTGCACACGTCATTGTTGCTTTACTTGTCAAACATTCAAGCATGTCTTTAGGCAACTCTGCAGGGTCTGCAAGCTCCACACAGAAATGCCAACTGGCCCAACCAGCGACCTTCTTGCTAACCACTGAGCCACCTTGTCACCGTAGTTTACACAAATACAATATACATTTAAAAAACATAATTTACACAAAAATAATGGGCTAAAGAACATGAGAAAATCCTATTTATTCGTCTATTAGTGTAAACTTTTTAAAATACAGCTCTCTGACTGATTCAAAATTTTACACTAAAAATGAGCCCTTGGCTAGAACACTTTCCAGAGGCTGTATTGTTTTACTGTACATTTTGAACATAAATAAGGAATTTACCTGTCTAAATGCACTAATCATCAATTGTCAGCTCTCATTCATGTCACATGCTAACTGAAGTAGCTCCTAAATTATTAGAAGCTTTTCAAGAGTTCACACTTAGCTGATGATCGATTATAAAGCTTGTTTGCCATGCTGTCCCGGGAGAGAGCCCTGAGCTCATGAGATCCTCAAGCCCGGGGCTCTCTCCCGTTTGCAAGGCGAGAGGGGAGTTTGAGCTCAGGTAGATCGAGAACTCCCCTGCCGTAGTAGCTAATGAACAGATAGTGATTGCTCTTAAGAGATAACTATTTACTAGGAGTATGTCTATGGAGCCAATTTGAAGTAGTCAATTAACTTAAGTTGCATGTTTTTTGTACGGTGGGAGGAAACCAGGGAACTCGGGGGAAACCCACGTGAGCACGGGGAGAACATGTAAACTCCACACAGAAATGTCGTCTGGCTTGGTAAGGATTAGAACCAGTGATGTTCTTGCTGTAAGGCAACAGTGCTAACCACTGGGCCACTGTGCCACCCATCTAGACAAGGAGGAGGAGTAAGGGTGGAAGGGGGATTCTTCAAAATAAAGATGGCTGTGATCTGGAACTTAGGGTATTTATAGTGGCTTAGGAATCGTCTGACTGGTGAATCATAATATGAATAATGCGGGACCAGCCACAAGCAATCATCAGCACGTGATCCTCTTGAAATTAGTTTATAAATATAAAATTTACTTCATGAATCCATCATTGTTCAAAAGACAACAAAATAATTAAAGTGTATATGAAATAATTCAGCTTTTCTTGTTCAGAGAATAACACAGAAAATCAATAATATCAAACAGCCTCTGAGGAACTATTTCTTGGCTTGTTCCTTATTATTTTAGATCGGAAAAAAATAGGATTCTTCATATAGCATTCGAAAAACAAGAAAAATCCTTTTCACTTGTTCAAAAGCACTTTCCACTTAGGCTTGTTAGTTCGCTCAATTAGACAGAATTGAGTGCAGCAGGCAATTATTTCTGCTTATGTTTAGGTAAATTTCATGCCGATGTAGCAATTGGTGACATGCGTCAACTTCCTAAGTGCACTCTCTGAGTCTGACGCCTGAGTGTGAGCAAATAGCTGTAATTTCCTTTTCAATTCATGCGGTTTTCAGAGAGAAGCCGTCGCTATGGTAACTTAGAAACAGTTCCAAAGTGACGGCTGTAAGGCCAAATCAAACCCAGAGTCCTCTAATCTTCTCTAACAAGATTTACTTTGAACTGTACAGCAGAGGTGCACTTCCAACCCTAAAAGCTAGCTCATTCTAAAAGCTATGTAGCATGTTTCTTTAATCGATAAGATATTCACAGATTGCACAATCAGTGAGCTCAGAGTCAGAAAGATAGAATTTTACAGATAAAGGAATATGCTCATATCATAAAGATATTCTTTTAGAGTACTTTGTTTTTTGTTAACTTACCAACGTGTTAGCGCCATGCTAACTCTCCTAAAGGAAATATGGTTTTGTTCTGTGCTATTTTCACTTGTTAGACAACATCATGTTTCGTAGGGTAAAACTCACATTTAAGTTTGATGTTTTTGATGTTGTGTTCCTCAGGCCATCTACAAGATGGTATCTTCTGTGATGAAAATGCCAGAGGACGAGTCCACACCTGAGAAGCGCACAGACAAGATCTTCCGCCAGATGGACACAAATCGTGATGGTGAGCTTTTTATTCTCCCCTGAAAACTTCTCATTCTTATTGTTTTGAATGTGTACTGTGGTATATATTTTTAAAAATACTAGCAGTTATATCATTAAAAAGATTGTTTACTTACTTTTTCTCCCCCTCAGGCAGTTCCAAACCTATATGAGTTTTTTCTATAGTTTAACACAAGAGAAGATATTTTGAAGAATGTTTGCTAAACCGGTAGTCATTGACATCCATAGTAATTTTCCACTACTATAGAAATCAGTGGCCACCAGAAAGCAACTCATAAAGGTTTTGAACAGCTTGAGGGTGATTCAGTTGTAATTTTAGGGGTGAACTCTGCCTTTAAGTGTTTGAACACATTATATTCACTATTTGTTTTTATTTATTTCATTGTTCTGATAGGGGAGTAAGCAATCTTTACAACCACTTATACATACAACCAAGCATATAACAAACTGACTTGCCTGATTTAAAAAAAAAAGTCTCAACTCAAGCATAAAAGCTGGCAGAGCCTGAAAAGATAAACGTGACAGAAATATGAATAAGAAGCATATTAAAGATTTCTAAACAAACAAAACAGAGCATGATGTCACAAAACGTGACTGTTAAAGTTGGCATGAAATGGAAATGAAGTTAGTCCTTTTTTCCCCCTGTTGTGACGTACATCTAATTGAAAATTCAGAAAAAAAAAAAAAAATTCTGGGCGGTGAATGATTTTGTCCTTTAGAAAACAGATTGGATTGTCATTGCTAACAAAATGGAGGAAGATTTAAATGCCAGTTTGCCCTCACCGTCACAACCCTCTGGTGCAGAATATTTTCAGATGACTAGAGTCAGGGGTGATAGTTTAAAAAAGGAAATGGATCTTATTTGTTCAAACTACTGCCTCCCATAAAGGAAGGGCAGAAACAGCCCTCAGTGATAGCCCCGCCCTAAAGGCAAACCATGTGACCAGGAGTGAAGAAAAGCAGTTTCAGGGGGGAAGGAAAGTTGTGGTCTTGATTAAAGATTATGAGGGCAAATAGATTTTTAATAAAACAATGACGTGCAGATACATTGTTTATAGATAGCACTACTACAGGTATATACATCTAAAAATAGAAGAGTACATTTTGATTTCATGCCGACATTAAAGGGGCTCGGGTGTTCACTCAAAAAATTATTTTTGCTGCTTGTTCAAACTACTTAATTACAATGAGCTGGATCAACACAATTCTTGAGATTTTTGGGACAACTTAATTGTTTTATGTTCAATCCACTTAATTGTAAAAACAATTCACTTAATCGATTTGAGTTGGGAACCCATCAGTTTTTACAGTGTGCCTCAAGTGTAACTATTCAAACAGTGACTCTTGGCTGGCTGATTGTGACATTAGTCTCTGTGTTGTCCCTCAGGCAAGCTGTCTCTCGAAGAGTTTGTAGAGGGCGCAAAGAACGACCCATCCATCGTGCGACTTTTGCAGTGTGACCCCAGCAGCGCCGGCCAGTGAATCAACAGCGCAGTCTCCCAACAGTCATAACCTCTTGTGCACAAAATCATTCTGTCCCATCTCCTTTTGAACATCAACAGAGCCTGGACTCCAAAACTACAGCCCCTTACTCAGTGTCTGAGGATTGCACACTGAACACCATGTTCGTTTGTTTTAGGGTAATTGACAAGCAGAGATTGTGGACACTGAGATGTGTCTCTCTGTACTTTGAATTACTCATATAAGGCTTTTTTTGTTGCTAAAAACACAAAAGCCAGTGATGTAATTGACATCATTCTCTTGTACTCATTTTTGGTATTGAAATAAACCCTTAAAAAGGGCTCTAAATATAAACAGAGGTTGCCTGAGATGGAGCTGAAGCGAACATTTTCCAAGCACGCAAAAAATGCACAGAACGATAAAGTAACACTTTGTCGAAAACCATAGCTTATTTAATCATTATTTTTAAGAATTAACTAAATTAAGTCATTTTACGCATATATTAACAAATATCATTCCTAAGGGTTCCTAGTGTTTCAATTACATTCAGCACATACATTTATTTATGAGAAGCACTTGGGCGTTTTTTTTTTACTTGAAGTGTTTTTCCAACATTTATTGCATTATGTCAGAGAGCCTGTGCTAGATATTCTTAAAGGGGTATATTTTGTGATGTTGGTGCTCCTTTTATGAGCATCCGTATAATCTTTAAAATCTGAAAAAAATTAATACACTTTTTTTAAACTTTAATACTCGCTGCACACTGTAGGAGCGACTGACCGTGTAGTTGGACCATATCATTAAACAAAGAACTATTTTCATAGGGACAAATATAATATGGATCCTGCTGCTTCAAAAGAGAGAAAACATGAAAAAGTATTAGGAAAAACCTGTAGATATAATTTATGATCGAGTGGTACACATTTATCACACCACAAAGAAAAAACTATCATTGAAATGACATGTTCTTTTATTTCAATTAATCCTTTGTACAGTAAAAGCCAACATAGGCTCATTCTGAAAATGTAGCCCTTTATACATTTCTGGAGATCACGAATTATATCGCCAGAGCTATCTATGGCTGCATTTCGTCTTACCTGCACCACTTACCTCCATATGGACGGCTTTTCCGCTACATGTTTGTCCGGTAGCTCGACATGCAAGTCAGTGGATTTGAGGGGGGTTGATCGCAACAGTTGGGTTAGAGTCTGGTGAAGAACGGTTTCAGAAAGCAGATAAGACAAAAACAGAAGGCAAATAAACTTTGAATAAAATTAAATAAACAAGTAAATAACAGGATAAGAATGTGGTAAAATCTGGAAACGTGGTAAAAATCAAGGGGCTTTTCTTTTTCTGCATTGCTTTTTAAAGCACTGCAGTTGAATATAGGGAAGGGGGTCAATCGGTGTTTTTTAAAATACTATTGGTTGGGTTTAGGGAAGGGGGAGGACGGAAGGATCAGTCAGCTGCTTAGTCAGTCAGTCTGTCGACAGCGATCTCTTGTGGATTTACGTGAGAACTGCAGACTCGGATGGCACTGGCGAGAGAAATTTGAGAACTGAAAAAGGATACACAGCAGCCTCTGGTGGATTCTCCAAAACAAAAAGTGCAAAACAAACGTAGCTCCTGGGATGTATTTTGCTTTCTCCACAAATGTATATAGGGGTTCGTTTTCAGAATGAGCCTGGGTTGGTAAAAATATATCTATTTAGGACTGTAACAATGAACAGCGAAGACCACACGTTTCTATGCACATTCAAAATAGACCATTGACTTATGGACCAGCCAACAGATTCACTTCAGCTTATTCTAGGCGCGTTTTCCAGACACCGATTCAGTCATAGCTCTGCCCACACCATCAGCTGTCAAATTAAAAAGACATATTTTAGGTGTACCTCAAGACGAAGTGAATGTTGTGTGACATAGAAAGCTGAAACTTGACTGAATCTTGTCTTCTTGAAATCTTGGTATCCGGTTCTTATATATCTTGGGAAACATCTTCAATCATTTTGCACGTTCTACATGTGGTTCTGCACCTCAAACTGAATGTATTTCTTCATTTACTGGTACCTTCTGTACATTTCAGGATGTGTGTATGTGGTGCTTTTTCAGGTGTATTCAGTGTTTGTCTATGCATGTATTTTGACCAGCACTTGAGTTAAAAAAAGAAATCTTGTCGGCGACTTTTGGAGCAGTTGGGGTGTAGGATATTAATGTGTACGATTATTTCTGCACAACCTCAGGGTTTGAAGTGGTTTGAAAGTGCAAGTGTAAATGGATGGTGTATGCTTTTTTAGTGTCATGCAAATCTCTAGTCCATTATATAAATACACAAACACTCGCTCACATGCAAACCACGTCATATTTGTAAGATGGATAGCCATTATAAACTTTCTGTGGTTTCCACTGAAGTTGCTGTGAAGTCAAGGTTGTAATGATCAAATTTATTGAAGCCATTAGAACAATTTGTGAAGGAGTTTGAAATCAAAACCGATCACTGCTGATGAGTTTTGTTGTTTGATTCTCCTTCATTTTTAAATATATATAAATATTCTTCATTTCTGAACCCCACGAGACAGCAACATGTGGTCAAGTGCCAAACGCAGGTAAATATATATGGCAAACCAACAGTGTTCTATCACTTTATGCTGTACAACTGTTATCTGTCAAACTAAATGTTTGTCACTTTGTAGTTTTTATATGGTAACCTGTACATTGTGTGTGTAGATATTATAAACGCAGGCATCTGTTTTGATTATATCATCAATAAAAATCTGAAATCAATATTTGGTGTCTAATTGTCTCGCGTAAACATAAATAAAGGGATAATTCACTCAAAAATGAACATTTGTTGCCATAAAGGCGTTCAAGATGTTGGCGACTTTTTTAAACATTATTTACAACACTTACTTTTAATCAACCGCCTCAGAAGACAATCGTGAATATATCTTGCATATACTGATCATCTTAATTTAGTTTGGCCTTTATTTGTCAAAAAAAGCTGTGTGCTTGGATTTTATGGTTCACCAAGGATCATGGTTTTAACTCAAAATCTTCTTTAATGATTTATTGAAGAGATTAGATTGTGTATTCATGCTAAATAAAGAAGTTCAATACAAAGACAAAGAAGAGAAGTGGTCCATGAACCGAGCCCTGCAGCACCCCAATAGCAAAATGTTATCATTTGGACATTACAACTCCTGCAAGTGAGCCTAGAAGATCAACCTGAGAGGCAAGACATGAAGCGCTGGAACAGTTCATGAGATGAAAAAAAAAGTTCAAGCAAAATGAGCATTGATAATAATAATGGTAATATCAATGAGGCGCCACGGTGGCATAGTGAGTAGCACATTCGCCTCACAGCAAGAAGGTCGCTGGTTCGAGCCCCGGCTGGGTCAGTTGGCATTTCTGTGTGGAGTTTGCATGTTCTCCCCGTGGTTGCGTGGGTTTCCTCCGGGTGCTCCAGTTTCCCCTACAGTCCAAAGACATGCGGTATAGGTGAGTTGGGTAGGCTAAATTGTCCGTAGTGTATGAGTGTGAATGTGTGTGTATGGATGGATGTTTCCAAGACATGGGTTGCGGCTGGAAGGGCATCCGCTGCGTAAAAAAATATGCTGGATAAGTTTGCAGTTGATTCCGCTGTGGCGACCCCTGGATTAATAAAGGGACTAAGCCGACAAGAAAATGAATGAATGAATGAATAATATCAATGAGCAATATCACAGGAGTGCGATATGACTATATCGGTAAGGGTGGGAGGCGTGCGTTGACTCGAGGCCGCAGGCCCCACAGCGCACACATGACAGTTGAAAGTATTGCACACCAAACGCGCCCATTCACATGTTATTTTAAATGAAGCTTTAAATATGAACCGTGTCCTGAGTCATAGCTGGGCGCCGGTGTGTGTACCCTGATAGAAACCTATGTTTAGAATTCTGAAATGCATGGTTCTTCGTGGCGCGACACACCGCAGAGCATCGCTTCTGGTGTGCGACCCCCTTTAGGAGGCCTGGTCAGGACCCGCATTATATCTTAAAGTACAAATGAAATCAAAACTAAAGGTATGATTTTGTTAGCTCACATTGCTAGTTTTGTGGTGAACAATTCATCTGTCATTAAGAAAAAAAATTGCCCCTGTAAATTTAGTTGTTAAGGGGTGCCTATGTTTGAAAATATATATTTTACATTTATTTCAAAATTAATGAATAATAAAAGAAAAATATATAAATTTTAAATATATATAAATATAATTTATCTATTTTACTCTGTTATTCTTTCATTTTGAAATGAATGTAAAATATTTATATATGTAGAGGGTAGATCTGGAGTGGATCAAATAAATAAACGAGTTTACTTGTACATTAGACAGGGTATTGACGAGTTGCTGCAAAAGAAAAAAACATGAACGTTTTAATGCCATTTGTATATGTCGTTTTGCTGTGTTTATCCTCACATCTGAAATGTCTCAAGAGTGGGCGAAGAGAAGCATCTCTTTTTCATTTAAGGGCACAGGCCTTGACCCAAAAATTGACATTTTCAACAGGGTATAATAAATGATCTGCTGGGTATTTTGACCTGAAACTTTACAGCCACATCTTGGAGATACAAAAGACTTTATTTTTCACAAACGACTTTATCTTTTTTTTTATCTTGTTAAAAAATTGGAGCCCTTCAAGGCTTCTCTCTATTTCTTAGAACAAGTTTGTCTCAGCAGATTTTTGAACAGCGTTTAAGAGTAAACTTCTAGCTAAAGCCTTTACTGCTATTTAGTAAAACTCTAAGTGGTAAGATAAAAAGTTTTGTTAATACGGGCTCAGATGTGTTTGTCAGCTTGCGGTGTAGAGAACCGTTTAAAATGTCATTAACCCAGGGTTAAAGTGGCCAAGTTGAATGTAAAACGACAAAAATACGTAATAAAAAAAGCATTTATTTACATACAAATTATTATTTTCTGAAGTGCCCTTTTACATGACAATAACATTATTATTATTATTTGAAACATAATTTGGACTATACTGTAGCTAACAGGTCACACTATACACAAGCACTAGAAATGAATTAGACTGTAAGACTGCATGGTTATTTAAAAAATAACGACAAAAGCAATATGATACCCACTTTCTGGAAAACTTTGGCTGGTTAGTGGTTACATAAAAAGATATGTATAGAAACCTCCAAAGGTCATGAAATCACTTGCATTTGAAACCAATGGAACCACAAAAACACAAATTTCACATTAAAACTGCATGCACACAACATAGATGAAATGGATCTGAGCCACACATATCACCACTTTCTCTGAAATAAAAACAAATAGATTGTGATAATGCAGTGCTGTACGGCTCATAACATGCTGTTTTTTATACATATGGCCTGTTTTATACTACATACAAAAATTGAAATGGCACAGTCTCATAAGAACAACTTGCAGACCAGAAAATATGTCAGTCAGAACCTAAACAGGATCCTAGCAAGCTAAAACAACAATAATATTAACGACAGCATAATAAACAAGTAAAAAATAAAAACCACATTTACAGTATTGGACACTTTCACAGATCCACAGCTCTGCAGACTCCCCAAATCCTATTTTGGCTGTATAAAAGTGTATTATAATTTACATTATATTATTATTAATACACCATATTATTATAATACAGTGCATTATAATTTAAATGGACACTTGCTACTGGAATATTTTTCGATATGATGAAATGCCTCGTATTTTCTCGTTGCATAAATAAAAACCTTTTGAAGGTCCTGGTGAAATTGAAGCAAGAATATGTCAGTCTCCAAAACCAATGAAATGTAAGTTTATCTATGCATGAAATCCTGCAAGTGGTCAACGATGAGGAATCCTGCATGTTCTACTTTCAAAACAGTAGAAGAGTATAACCGAGGCCCCTTTCGGGATGCGGGGAATCTTCTAGTAGTGACTGGATCAAATCATACTTGAGGTCTCTTAAAAATGAGGTAAGTCCGTTTTTTGCTGATGTCAATTCAATCGGTGGACAGTTGATATCGAGTCTGACCAGATTAGAGTCTTTTAGCTTAAGCAGACTGAACGACAGGAGGATTTTGTAACCGTGTTCATATTTCCGTTAAAGTGATTTTGTATGCATCTGCGTAGCTCTCGATATTAAGGATAAACGTGTCCTCGTTTGAGTAGTGCTCGATGATGTTGTCGTCCATGTTCACCAGAATCCTGCAATGTGGAGAATAAAATCACGATGAGATGTTAATACAGTTCAAGACAAAATGCTAATATTTTTATTTCAAATATTTCACAATTGCTGTTTACACATTTTTTAAGACCCCGGTATACACTGCCTGACACAAGTCCTGTCGATCCCAGTTGTAAGACTAACAAATAGAAACTTGACTTCTAGTTGATTATTTGGAAAAGTGGCAGAAGGAAGATTTTTCCAATGAATCATCTGTTGAACAGCATCCCAATCAAAAGTACTTCAGCCTCCACATCAAAATTCCTGAAAGCAAAGAAGGTCAAGGTGCTCCAGGATTGGCCTGCCCAGTCACCAGACATGAACATTAATGAGCATGTGTGGGGTAAGAGGAAGAAGGAGGCATTAAAAATTAATTAGAGCCACTACTGATATCAAATGATCAACTAGCATTCAAGTTATTATTTGTTGTTCCTAAAACTTGGATAGGTGACAAGACTTTTATCAGGTGTTATACTTCAAACTAAATAAAAAAAAAAAGAACTGAAATTACGAACATTTGAAAGAAATCCTGCCAAAACTTGTTTGGAGTTTCCAGATCTTAACAGCTCACCAAAGCAAGCTTTCTGGGGAGTTCTTTTTGCTTCTAAAAACCATTGAGCTACCATTGGTCTGTGATGATTACGTAAATGGTGGGTGTGTCCTGAAACTCTGTCTTCTTTGAAGTGCTTCGTAGTCACAGAGTTCAGAGTCATAAAGGAGAAAAACATCTGGAACAACAACACCAAGGGCCCTGCATTCACTACCGGACAGAAGTCTTGTCGCCTATCCAAGTTTTAGGAACAACAAATAATAACTTGACTTCTAGTTGATCATTTGGTATCAGAAGTAGATTATATGAAAGGCAAAGGCCTCTAGATTATGCTTATTTGACCAAAATAAAACATGTTCATGCCTTGATTTTTAAACATTTAATAAGGATAGTAAAGTCTGACTTGGCTTAGACAATAGTCTTGTCACTTAACAGAAATAATGTACAGTATAGAATATAAAGTAATGATGCAGTGGAAAAAGAATGAATGTTCTGTATGACCCCCATGAACTTGGATGACTGCATCCATACACCTCTGCAATGACTTAAATATCTTATTAATAAAGCCATCTGGAATGGCAAAGAAAGCTTTCCTGCAGGACTTCCAGAGTCTATCAAGTTTCTTTGTATTCATCTTCAATGCTTCCTCCTTCATCTCTGACCCCAGACATGCTCAATAATGTTTATGTTTGGTGACTGGGCTTGCCAAACCTGGAGCACCTTGACATTCTTTGCTTTCAGGGTCTTTGATGTGGAAGCTGAAGTATAAGGAGTGCTATCCTGCTGAAAAATCAGCCCTCTCCTGTGGTTTGTAATGTACTGGGCAGCACAAATGTCTTGATACCTCAGGCTGTTGATGTTGCAGATCTCTCGCATGCCCACGTACTGAATGTAACCCCAAACCTAATCCTTCACCAAACTTGACTGATTTCTGTGAGAATCTTGGGTTCATGTGGGTTCCAATAGGTCTTCTGCAGTATTTGTGATGATTGGGATGCTGTTCAATAGATGATTCATTGGAAAAATCTACCTTCTCCCACTTGATAAATGATCATTATTTGTTATTATAGTTATTATTTGTTGCTTTTACAATTGGGATCGACGATATGACTTTTGTCAGGCAGTGTACACCCCGCGCAATATGATGCCAGGCTATTTTCAGAATGACGCAGGTGTCACTTTGTGGACTCATGGGCATGCTGCTCTGAAATGGAAGTGTGTTAAGGCACATTAAATAGATGGAAGTCTTCAGTGGAGTGTGTCCAGAACTGTTTCCTTAATCTCCGGTCGAGGCTCATTCTGTAGATGGTCTTTATCCTTTATTTTCTTCCTAGTAAAGAATTCAGTTTTTCCACTTACAAAGCCTGCCATGTAAATAGTGTCATGAAGCAACACAACTGTCTCTTAAGGGGAAAAGGAAATGAGACTCTGATTGGTTTTAATGTACATCAAAACACACCCATAACTAATTAAGAGAGTAAGGACAACACTTTTTTTGTCCGTCCAAAAGTGGCATTCGAACACGCGCTTAGAGCTTTTGCGCCATCTGCTTTAGACTTTGAATAAACATGAATAAACTGTAGGGTTGAGTAGCAGAGCTGGTATAGATGTACGATCACATGCGGAGAGATTTTGAAGATTCAGAGTGTTTCACACACTGGACATGAAGCACAACCGCACTGTGGTTGGGCCACGTCTGATAAAGTTCTAAACGTTGTTCCAAATGTTGCGGCAAATAAAAATGATTGTGGCATGCTGCTGTGGTGCTTCTCATGTAAAGGCTGAAGAAGGTTGTTTGCCTTATATGAAACTGTTTTCTCTTACAGCTGCCATTGTTGTTGTTGTTGTTTAGAAGTAGCATGACAGATTTATAACCCCACCTCTGCAGCATTAGGTGCGTGGGAAGGTTCGAAAACAGTATACTGTCACTCAGCCTTTTCAAACATCTTTTTGCCTTCAAACAAAGAATGAAAAAGAACTTCGCTTGTAATGTAGTGAGGCCTTAAACATAGTCGTTTATAGTACATAATATTTCCCATGCTATTTTACGACACACTAGTATTGAGCTTAAAGTGCTATTTGAAGGCCTAACTAGGTTAATTAGGTTGACGTGGCAAGTTTGGTTATTTAGATATATTATTGGAAAACATTGGACTAATAAAATTGACCATAGCAGTTTTTAAAAATACATATATATTAATTCTAGCCAAACTAAAAGAAATAAGACTTTCTCAGGCACAAAAATATAACAACAAATACTATAAAAACTTTCATTCCTCTGTTAAACTTCACTTGGGAAATATATTGAATAGATTTACAATTTCACATGGTACATAATGGAGCGTGAAGGCAGTAGCAGGATCCCAATGCAGCAATTATTAAAACATCAGGAATCACAGCAATAAAGAGCTATTTCACAAAGAGAAACACCAAATACAGGCAAGGGTGGAGGCAGGCAGCAAACAATCTCAAATCCAAAACAAAAAAGCAAACAAACAAACCAGGCAGGGACAGAGAATAAGAAATGTCAGTAACAACTAAACAAGACCTTGCAACGTGTGTGTGTGTGTGTGAGGGCACTCCAGCTGGTGACCGTGACAACAGGTGGGCTAATAATTTTGTCTTCAACTGTATACATTTACCATCTGTCACTTACCCTTTCTTGCTCTTTTTGTAAATCTTAGCCATTCTGTCAATGGGAACACCATACTTCTCAGAAATCTGTATATATGAAAAAAAATCACAATCTAATCATGTATCAGAATAACAAAATGATTTGATTATTTACAACAAATCGGTTGACATTTTTATTATTGAGGTTGATTATTTGAGTTCAATTTAATGTTGAAATCAATCATATCAGAGCATCACACTGAAAACATTTGATTTGATTAATTTACAATAAATCTAAATTTGTTTTTTTCAGGTTTCAATAAGGCTTGATGACAAAGATGTGATTCATTATTTACATTATAAATGTGAAGTCAATATCAAGTCAAAATCTGTTTAAAATTGTGATTTAGATTCAAAGATTCAAGATTCAAAGATTCAAATTGTTTATTGTCATATGCACAATAAGGAACAGCTTCCCTGTACAAGGAAATTCTTACTTTGCTGTCCACATTGAATGCCAATAAGGTTTAATAAATACTAAAAAATACAAAATACTTGGCTTGAGGCTGGCTGTCATGGTGGCGCAGTGGGTAGCAGTGGGGCCACTTCTATATATAGATAGATAGATAGATAGATAGATAGATAGATAGATAGATAGATA
>CAIGQQ010030848.1:241387-255878 GCA_903798035.1 Danio albolineatus | reverse complement strand
AGATAGATAGATAGATAGATAGATAGATAGATAGATAGATAGATAGACAGATAGAAGTGGCCCCCTGTATCCCATGTGGTTGATATTTGGCCCTCAAGGCGACCGAAGTTGAGAACATCTGCAATGCTTGAGTATTTTAGAGTAGAGCGCCCCCAACATCAGCAGATACTCACTGCATCCATGAGTCCTCTGAGAGTGGGCGACCGCAGCATGAGAGCATCAAACACCTCATCCGACTCCTTCCTCACATACAACAACACTGCAAAACACACACACATATTTGTTAAATTAAATCCTAGTTCCACTGAATTTGACTTCCAAGTACAGCAAAAATATCAACACAATTTCATATGGCAGTCCATATAAACTATTTTGCATTTTGGTCAGTTGGTGGCTAATTCATTTGAATTTCATTTAATTAAATTTGAATAGTTATGTTTATGGGTAAAGTAAGGGTGAAACTTCATCTTTTCACTTTTACTAAAAGTCATTTCAGTGAAATATCAGTAGGTTTTTAAGACTTTCAAAAGGCTTTTTTAATCCTATTCTGTTCATTCATTCATTTTCTTTTCGGCTTAGTCCCTTTATTAATCTGGGGTCGCCACAGCGGAATGAACCGCCAACTTATCCAGCATATGTTTTACGCAGCGGATGCCCTTTCAGCTGCAACCCATCTCTGAGAAACATCCATACACACTCATTCACACTCGTACACTACGGACAATTTAGCCTACCAAATTCACCTGTACCACATGTCATTGGACTTGTGTGGGAAACCGGAGCACCCGGAGGAAACCCACGCAATCACGGGGAGAACATGCAAACTCCCTACAGAAATACCAACTGACCCAGCCGAGGCTCGAACCAGCAACTTTTTTGCTGTGAGGCGATTGTGCTACCCACTATGCCACCGTGTCGCTTCCCATATATATTTCAGATAAATGCTGTTATTTTGAACTCTCTTCTAATCAAAGAACACTGAAAAATGTAATATGTCACAGTTTTCATAAAACTATGAAATGGCAAAAATTATAATTATTCATTCATTTTCTTTTTGGCTTAGTCCCTTTATTAATCCGGGGTCGCCACAGCGGAATGAACCGCCAACTTATCCAGCATTTGTTTTACGCAGCGGATGCCCTTCCAGCCACAACCCATCTCTGGGAAACACATCCATACATTCTCATTCACACACATACACTATGGACAATTTAGCTTACCCAATTCACCTGTACTGCATGTCTTTAGACTGTGGGGGAAACCGAAGCACCCGGAGGAAACCCACGCAACCACGGGGAGAACATGCAAACTCCACACAGAAATGCCAACTGGCCCAACCGGGACCTGCCCCAACCGGGTATCGAACCAGCGACCTTCTTGCTGTGAGGCGAACGTGCTACTCACGCGCCACCGTGGCGCCCAAAATTATAATTATAAGAACCATTATTAACTTCATAACTGATAACTGATTAACTCAAAACTGCCACTTTGTAAAATTATTTTGTTTACCATCGCGATTGGTTTGAAAGCCACACATTAGCGCAGTAAATGTGTGTATGTGTGTGTTGTGGCCTGACCTCTCTTCTGTGTGTCTTCTCTAAGCTGTTTATGTGGTGGGGGGCAGAAGTCTTCCTCAGATGACCGGAACATCCTCTTCACCAGCACACTTCTAACACAAACAAACAAAGTGACATCATGATTCCCTCTATTGGCCAATCAGATGAGTACATTTTCATCCACAGACCATGTTATGCCAATCACCTGAATACAATTATCTGATCCAATCATGAACTCTAGAAAAAGAACAGCATTTTGTTTCAAGTATACAGTGCTCAGCAAAATAAATATTTTTATCCATTTCTCAGTGAATATAGGCAAAGGATTTTGCTACATTTACACAAAACAGATTTATTATACAGATATATTTATTAAAATAATATTTTAGTCACTAAACATATTTAGAAACTGAAAGATAATACAATTAAATTCAAGCAAATATTGCAAAAAAATTACAACCTAGTAAATAATTTTTTTTTTTTATGTTTGTTTCTCTTGATTTTTCCTCATTTTTAATTTTGTATTTAACATTTTTCAATAACATATAAATTTGGCTGTCAATATATCATAAGTTATTTTGTTAGATAAGCTCCAGATTTGGCTTTCTGACTATTCTGATGTATATGCACATATATAATATTGTATAGCTTCCTAATAAAAATGTTAATTTAAAAGATAGATTTGTGAGGGGTGTACTCATATATGCTGAGCACTGTACATGTCAGCATCATCAAGATGATTCCCACTCACACTGATTGGTGAAATCTAATAAGTGCGGCATTCCAAATGTCAGGCCAATGTAAAATGTACAAAAAAATGTAAAATAAAAACAAACAAACAAAAATTAATATGACATCACAGCATTTAAAGCAAAAAAATACTATAGTTAATAGTTTTCTAATGTTATAGTTTTGTTAGTAGAATAACGAAACGATGTTAGTAGAATAACGAAAACGAAAAAGGTTTTAGCACCCCTTATTAGCTTGGCTTCTATTTCTCTATGGTAAAGCACATTTTGAAGTATCCTCATGAAAAACAAATGATGAAAACTCAAACTTTTCCGGTTCCTTGTAAATTTGCAAAAATATTTAGTGTCATAACGCGGTTCACCTTTCGTGGTTGGGCAGTTTTGCAGATTTTTTTGTGCAATTTGATGTCTCCTTTACAGTACAGAATATATTTCCAAATTGACATAAATCTTTAACACTAACAGTGTGACTCTGAAGTGTTGCATTGTATGTTTGCAAGTTTTCTCCCCAACAAACCCCATAATGCCGACGAAACATTCTGCACCGTCAAAGGCAACCATGGTAGCAGAAGAAAATGCTAACCATCGCACAAAAAGTTGGACTTATGGACATGCTAAAGAAAGGTAGAGGTGGCGCGAGTGTTTAAACAAGAGAGAAAAGTGTGAAAATGTTAATGCCTCTCTGAAAAAAGTAAAAAATTAGGCTGACTACTACACAATTTTCATCTATTGCGGGTTATTTTTAGAATGTATTTTTTGTGAATAATGAGGGACTGTATTTATCAATATTATTATAAACTTGTAATGACAGGGTTACTGTCATGATGAACCAAATATCTCGATTATGCTTGCCTTGTTTACTGTTGGTTACTAGGTTACAAAACTAGTCAGCCACTTTAACGTGACACCTAATTCACCTTATTCGTTCAACTAATTCAAGGATTAAAACCCAGCTATTTCAATAATGAAAATTTAGCATGTTCATTTGTTGTGTTCATGATGTTCATGGTGATTTAAACATTTTCTTTTAAAACCATAAATACTGAAATAAAAAAAACATGCAACTCACCCCTCACATTCAATTTCCTCAGTATTAAATGCAAATACCTGCAAAAAGATGCACAGGGATTTTAGTTTAATCTCCTGTGAACATTTATACTCTCTGTAATATTCGGGAGAACCCTTGAACAGACACTACAATGACCAGTTCAGCACACATCCCTCCTAATAAACAAATGTCACCAAAGTATCCAAGATACACACAATCACATGCTTCATGAGGAGGCCAACAGTGACCTTTCATGTCAGGTTTTGAAAGGTCAGCGGCTCTCTAATAAGTCTCAGTCTCATTACACACACAATGAACTGCCAAGGTCTTCATGACAGTTCTTTAACGAGTCTTTTTTAGACTTCAGGAAGCAAACTCTGAGAGCAATTTTTAAGCATCTGCAAAATAGCAGAGGTTTTTAACACACACACACACACACACACACACACACACACACACACACGCACATACAAAAGGTGTGATCTGGTCGTTGAGTGTGTATTTTAGAATGACTCATACCTGGCCTGCCCTCTGTAGGTTCCCAAAGTGCACATCCGGGATAAAGAGAACCGGCTGGGCATCCAAATCAGTCATCGTTTTGAAAAGGGTGCTGTCACATTTTTTCGGAACAGTAACAGCCCCGCTGCCTCCATCCTTTCCTGATGAGACAATGTCAGTTAAACATAATTGATAATAATAACGGTGATTCATCCTGCACTACACAAGCTTCTGTCCAATCATATGTACCAAATGCAGAAACTAGTAATGTATAGCTGTGATTAGGGCAGAACAATATATCGTTTGAGCTTCTATTTAACAATGTGTGTATCTGCAATCGTCACATAGCAGGATTAGACTATTTATTAAAGATAAAAATTATTAAATATTATTTAAATAATATTAAATATTAAAAATATTTTTAATGATTGATGCAGGATGACCATGTTACTTTACATCTGATTGTTCAATTTCTATAGTTGAATACTGTTAGACTACCCAGAAAAACATAAAGCAGTTTGTTTATTTATTTTGCTTGTAATCTATTATAATTTATGCAGACACACTGCATAGAAAAAGACTTGATCATCCCAGTCGATCCAAATTAATGAAATCTTTCCAAATATAGCTATTCAAATCATCTGGTGAAATCATATTCATATCACAATATATATCACAGCTCTAGCTGTGATGTAGCTTAAGTCTCTTTATTATTAAAGGAAACGAGGAACAAAGAAACAAAAAGAAGGAGGAAAGCAGTTATCATACAGTAGGTGTTACAGTATCAAATCACAATACATTTTTACATATTACTTGCAATGCAATACTCATTTCCTTTTTTTTCCAAGTTAACCGTGAATCTCTTCATACAGTGTATTTCCTTTACAATTCATTTGCATTTGTGTTATTATTTCTCATTGGCTTGAACAATTTCTCCGGTTTTTAAGGTGTAATGAAATGAATGAGTAATCAAATTCTTCTCCAGGTATCTTTTTTATTTCAATTGCTATTTCAAACAAAAAAGGGCTGTATTTTTGGGCAAGCTCAAAAAATGCGATAATAAATAGCCAATGAGGTTCCACATTGTCTCCAACAAGTCCAGACTTTTATAACTGTATGTAGTGCTTAGGATCTATAAAGAACCTCATTAGATTTTTCCATCCGAACAAACTAAAGCCTCTTGATTAAACTTTTGTGTTACATATTTTTAATTGTCTAAGGCTGCATTTACACTGCAGATCTTGATGGTCAATTTCGATTTTGAGACTGTATCCGATTTTTTGATGACAGGCTAACATCTTCTTTCAAAGTGACTCATATCCGATTGTCTGCATTTACACTGCACACGGCAAAGGCACAATGAGCAAGACAAGAAAAAAAAAGAGTGGGCGCTGACTAACAGCTGATAATAAAATAATAAACGAGCACTCTTTTCTCCATTTCTGTATTTAATCTGTTTGCAGGGTTTGTATGTTTTGTTTTTTTTATTCCTTTTGGCTGGTCGTTTTACAATAGTTTATGGCAGTAAAGTTCTCATTTGGTCATCTTCTTTTAATCTAGGTCTTTTTAAACCAGTAGGCCTCTAAAACGTCATGTCATGATTTATGCACGTGATGTATGCAGCAGTTTTATTTTAGTTCATATTGTTTACGTAATGGATGTTGCGCTCTCTCTCTCGTTAAACATTAGTCCTCATGTATGAGATTAAAGGTTTGGGACTCTGTTTTGAAATGAAAGCATCAGAGTTGACGTCATTCTCCACAGTTTTTAATGACGCACGACTAGCATTGACAGGTGAAAATCCGATCTGCATGCTTACACTGCAGATACGAGGGCACAGATCCAATTCATATCGGATAAAATTCCACATGTGAACAAGGCCTGAATCTGATTTGAGTAAATCACAATCCATGTGACTTTTTCCTGCTTACACATACATGGGTCATATCCGATCTGTGCCACATGGGAGAAAAAAATTGAGTCACTTAAAGCATACAGTGTAAATGCAGCCTCAATTGTCTTCTTTCTTCCCTGATGAGATGATGTCATTTGAACATATTGATAATACCAATGATGACTCATCCTGCACCACACAAAATTCTGTCCAATCATGTTATTAATTGCCACAAACTAGTTGTGATGTAACTAAAGCCTGTAATTGTCCAATTGTCTTTCTTTTTACTGATGAGATGTCAGTTGAATAATATTAGTAACTCAACCACAACTACAAAAGCTTCTGTTCAATCATGTTATCAACTGCACAAATGAGTAAAATATAAGTAACTTGATTATTTAAAATGATAGCCATTCATTAGATTGAAAATATGTCAAAACAGGAAATCACTTCTAGTGTTCTTTAAAGCTTATGTTTATGAACAGGAAATATGGTTCACACCTTTTGTCTTCTTGCGGTTTTGTTTCCTCTCCTCGTCTCTGATCTTCCTCTCCGCTCCCTGAGCCACACAAACAGAATGACAGAAAGGCATACAGAAAAGAGAGATTAGAAACATAAGCATGTCTTTAGTGACCACAAGGTGGCACTACAGACATTGAGTTTGAGACTAAGAGCACATGATGACGTCTAAATGAATTCACCTCACACAGTAAGGCTGTAGATTACTGCACTGTGTATTAATATAGTTGATGACGCATAAGGAGTTTCATCTGGTTTCCTCAAGTTAATGTGTTTTTCATGGGATTTTGATTAAACTGCCAATAAAATATATACCAGTTTTTTTAATATTTTGATTATGTGAATAAAATGTACGTTTATGTTCCTTACAGATCTTATTTTTCCAAAATAATCCAAGAGCCAATGGAAATATCTCAAGGGAACTACATTATTGTTTCTATCATAACAGTTCTCCACCACTGTTTCCACATACACACCCTTACACTGGAATGCGCCCTGATTAACCAGGTATGAATGTGTTTTCAGTGATCAGATCACAAAACACATTACATTGTAATCACACATTTTAAAATACTTTAAAATCACACATATATCACATTAAAAAGCTGTATATCAAACACTGTGGTTGTTTTAAATATTCATTCTTGCAGCCACCATATTCTATCTACAGTGGGAAAAATCATTGACTACACACAAACATCCTGCTTAAAGCTCCCAAAGGCAACAAAGAATAGTTCAGTATTGTTAAACTACTGAGATCTACAAGATGCACAGAATCCAGTGAAATGCAGGTACATGCAATCGTACCCTCTGGTAACTAGTATGTATCAAATTTATTTAGAGTTAAGTGCTAGACACACATAACAAGCTTATTGTTGATTTAAAGAATGTTAAGTAAATCATTATTTCAATCAATATACAGTAATTTCCTCTCTCCCACATGCTCTGTATTGTCGCAGAAAACCGCATCTGCTGTCCCGCAAAAGAACAATAACCATGTGGTCACCCTAATTATGCAGTTTAAGTGCAAGTGTGGATGACAGTCCTGATGACTTATTGGATGACTCATTAAGACATTCCTATTTAAACCTGGTGTTTTAATGTCCCTTTTTTATTCAACCACATGGGTTTCATACACCACTTTTTCAAGTCTTTCGATCAAGTAATGAGAAATAGTCTCACATAACGTACACAAGAATGCAAAGAAAAAGCAAAAGAACACTTTTGTTTGTGCAGCTTTTGTTTGTGCTCTGACATCTACAAAATATGCTGAATGTTGTGTTAGATGCATTTTAAATCCAATCTGGCTGGTGCATGAAATGACACATCTCGTAATATTTACAAACTATGTCAGTAGACAAAAAGAAGTTGGTCTTTAGTGGGTAAATAAACACATTTTACTGTGTGTTTATTTACTAAACCAATTAAATACATTTTCAACAGCTGGTATTGGTTGAACGCAAACTAACTCAAACATTTACACTTGTGATCAGACTGAAAAAAATGCATCTTAATAAGTGTAAATGAGGTCATCTATTTCGAGGTCAGGGTTCACCTTGTCACAGAAGACCTTGATCTGGCAGTAGGCTCTGTGCAGGGGTTTGTTACTGCGGTTGTTGTAGCTGTAGGTGTCAATCTGTATCATCAGAGGAAGACCTTTAACCCCCTTCTGAGAGGAGAAATCTGTGCTCAGACAGTTCACCGTGATGAAGATCTAACAAACAGAGAGAAAAGCAGAAGCAGTTCAGTTCCCCATAAACGCTTGTGTAATAAGCAAATTGACAACTTTATTAAAAGTGTCCTGTTAAAACCGTACACTGAAATTTAAACTGGTGTAGAAACTTGGCATTTATTTAAATCACATTAATTCCAGAGCAGGTTTGCAAAAAGTGTGTTATTACATTTCAATCCAATTTTTTTAAAAGTGAGGTGGAGAGTATGGCTGTCAAGCGTATACATAGCTAATCTGCAGATATACAATATAATGTTTTGCAACACTTTATTTTGATGGTCCATTTGAGCATTAGTAGACTGTCTACTTAATATCTATTGATACTGACATTCAACACTGGCTATTAGAAACTTTGCAAGTACATGTCAACTTGCACTAACCCAACCCCTAACCCCAACCAACTTGTCTACTTGTAATCTAATGAGAATTAGTTGCAATGTAACTTAAATTCAACAAAATAAAGTATGACCTAATGTTTTTTTTTCTTCAAATCTATTATCTGTTTGATATCTATTACATTTTTTAAATTAATATATAAATATATATAATTTAATATATAATTTATGAAAGTTTTCATCTGTTGAACCAAAACAATATTTTAAAGAATGTTGGAAAAGAGCAGCCATTGACATCCATAGTAGGAACAACAAAACAAAATACTATGGAAGTCAGTGGCTGTTTTTTGTTTTGTTTTAAATACTTCAGTATATCTTTGCTTGTGTTCAACAGAATAAAGAAACTCAAGCAGGTTTAAAACAATTAGAGAATATTTTTTATCTTTAAATAGAAACAAAGAAACTACAATGAACAACAGTGTTGTTATGATATGCAAAGCAGGTTTATCACTGTGCATCAATATGCACATTTAACAGACTTCTGTATAAGAACATCCATACTCATATTTTCAGCTTGTTCCAGTTTGACCTATACACACTCCTGACCGTTGAAAGTGCTGCTTGTTTTTCACCCACCCACCACCTACACACGCAAAACAGGTGCCTGCCTCAACACGTCTATCTGTACCACTGACTGTACAGAAACAACCTTCAGACTTCACATTTAAAACTATGGCATTTCTGCACAGAATACTTATTTTTCCACTTAAAATATCAGTTTTATATTTAAGAAAGATCAAAATTTTATCCCAAATGTAATCTTTGATTATTTATAACTGCATTTGCAAAAAAAATCTTTTTAGCCTCTGCCTCCTTGGAAACACAGTCTTGCCCGCTAAATATTTACGTGGTTAGTTATTAACAGTTTCATATAATCAGCCATTACCAATGCCAGAGGACAAGAAAGAGGGCATCGTTAGGTGAAGCATGCTAATGAAAGAAAACTGAACTAAAAACTGACACTGTGCACCTTAGATGGCAAAGGATAATCTTCCAAGCTCCAGAAAATGTGGAAAATGTGGCACTGCTGAGCATGCAAATCAGTGATATTCACCAGTTTGCTTAGATTAGATTACTCTAACCTACTCTAATGCACAAGAACACAATATGGATTGGCAAAAACATAAAAGTGTTACCTAATATTCAACAAACATCTGTTCAAGTGCACAGCAAAAAATGATATGGCAAAAAGCCTGACAACAAATATTTTTGTTACCTTAACGAACTTTAGTAAGTTAATCAGTTTGCTTTTTTCTTATTTTGACCAATTAATCAGGCTTCAACAAAATGTTTTTTCAGATACACGAAATTAATGTTAATATGTAACTTTTTTGAGTCAGCTTGACTGGTGTAAGTTTGTCAAATTAAAATATTTTTGGCAGCAAGTATTTTTTATAGTTTGAGCAGCTCGTGTTAACTGTGTTTTCAGTTTCTTCAAGCGGTAGTTTACATTTGGATTTGAAAAAGCAATATGCATCTTCCCTTTATGTTACATAAAATCCTATTTATTTTGTGGATTTTGATGAAGAATGAACATACAGCTTTAATGGATTGTAAAAATATATACAGCCAGTATATTTATAAGTCATTGGCCAATGGTGGGTGTGGAAAATGTTGTATGCTTAATAAGTAGCCATGATTCTTTACCACTATCCTACCACTGGCATATTAGAATGACTTTATCATGATTTATTTAGGGCTGCACATTACGTTGTTTCTACATCGATATTGCAATGTGCACATCCGCAATAGTCACATATGTGGAGTTAATGCAAGTTTGTAAGTAAGTTTTAAGGCCAGTTTGAGCATTTTTAAAGTATTTGGGCACAGAATTGTACTGTTTGTATCTTTAATAAATATAAATTTTATTGAATATTTAAATGATGAAAATTAAAGTGTTATTTTACACTTAACTCAATTTCTGAACCCGAATACCACTAGAAAACACCACTAGACTCTCCAGAAAACGGCAAAGCACTGTTTATTTCAGTTGTAATTGCGCTTGTTGTAATTTTTATGCTTTTAATTTATTACATATTATTTTATGCAGATACTCTCCCTTTTAAAATCATCCCAATCAAAATTGATTTCTTTCCAAATCGAGCTACTCGTCACCTGGTGGAACTGTATTTATATAGCAATACATATTGCAAAAAAATGTTTTTTTTTCCAATATCATGCAGCCCTACTTTTAATAGACAATGTGACGATGAAGACTGAGCTAAAGGCTGCTAATAATTCCCTTATATCAAAAATGATCATCTTTTTGAGCATAAGAGACTTTTTCCACACAAAATAATGTTTCCAAACCCAATATTTGTAAGATTTTATATACAAAAAAAAGTTTAAAAGATTTGCTCTGTGGTTAAAACACTTGTAAAAGAGACTGAGCCTTTCCACACTCAACAAGGACATAATTTCCACCTCACAGATCAATGGCTCAAGGAGTTTATGGCTTCCTCCATTCCAGTCTGCCGTGATGAGAAGAGCTTTGAAGGGACTTGTAATAAAAGTTGAGAGTATGTTAGGTCAGAGTATGAGATGCTTATCAGATCAAACTGAGAGCGTTTCACACCCCACTGCATGCTTTTACATGGACTCGGACTCAAAAAAAAAGAAAAGAAAAAAGAATCCTACCAAGGGCGGCTGCAGTATATTCCGCATTAATAGGTTTTACCAGTGTGAGTTGGCCCGATAAAAAGCAAATGTTTGCATAGAGTTTTAGTTGACTAAGCTCCAGAGGCGAGTGTTTGAACTGAGCTTGTATTGCAACAGAAGAGCCACAATAGGAGGGCAGGACTCTACCTGTGAGGCTGGGAGGATCTGGACACCGTTTGTATGCATTTGGCCATGTACACAAACCTGAATCCATTCCTGCTCTGAGTAGCGTACAGCTGAAACCCGAGACTCATTTCAGGGCAAAATAGAGGTTTAAATTAATACACAGGACTAGGGGGATGCACCAGGCTGAAGATGCTATACAGGACTTTTGAAGAGTGTTCAACAATAGAAGAGAGACAATTGCGTGTAAAATACACATATCAGATGTCGCAACACTCCACCCTGTGCATCACATACAATGGTGGTTGTGCGTTTGAATAAAGGTTTGTGGAAAAAAATAAATGCGCTAATGTAGTGGGACTGAAAACTGAACCTTTGGTTGAGTTAAACAACTACACCTGTCTTTTCATCATGCATGACGACCATTAATGCAACCAGGATGTCCATAAACTTAAAACACACATACACTGGAGAAGGCGTTCATAGTAAATTTGCCAGTCCACGTCTGAACCTACAGTAAATACACAGCATTGGTGCTGGATGGCTTACCTTGGCCTCCTCATTCAGGTCCCAAGTGAAAGACACAGCGTTGTATGCGATTTCTTCAATATTCCCAATTGTGTTGAAGCTCTCCTTGTAGTCAGCTGTTGGAGAAACAGGAAAAGTCAGTTCTCATCCTGGCTGGAGAATACACACACAACCCGGATATGTTGTGTTTTGGATACCAGGTTTACTAGGTAACAGGTTGCATTTGACAGCCAATAAAGACCCCTATCCTCTCCACCTACTGTCCAAATTCTTAAACGTGACAGACATGTTTTTAAAACACGCAATTCAGTGGGAATTTTATTATGTAATCTAAATATTGTATGTTTGGTTTGAAAGTGAAAAAATTTAAAAAGCACACAATTCTCTTGCCAGTCTTGATTGTAGCTCAAGCCCCCAGTGTTTAATGTGGCTTCAGATTAGAAACGAAAGTTGTTTACCATTGTCTCCTTTTATGCTCCTATGTAAATCATGAATCAAAATATCGGAATGATGTTGCACAAAGGTTTGTTTGGGTTTTTACCAAGGTAAGTTTGAGTTTAGTTTGAGAAAACTCTTGGGTTTTCAAGCTTAAGCATCACCATGATTCTAAAACATAAAACCACTTACAAAAAGCTAACATATTTTAATCTCATATATAAATAACGTAAATTATGCTTTTAGATAATAGGCCACCTATAGCTTTCATCATGAGCCATGGCTGCGTTCAAAATGGCATAAATGATTTCAAAGGGAACACAACTGTCAATATGAAGATCGCTAAAACTGAACTGTAAAAATTCTTTGAAAGAAAATTACATCTAAGAGAGATGACTTTAATGTTTTTTTAATCAATCAAAGTTTGGAACATTCATACAAATAGGGGGGATAACTGGGAATAGAACACAACCAGGAAATATGCTTTTAACTTCAGCTCTAGAGGTGTAGTTGCAAGCGTACAAGTTTGCAACGTTGTTTGTGAATGTTCGTTGGAACGATGGATTTGGGAAACATCAAATAAACGAATTGTAACAAAGGAAGTTGTGACCTTAGTTTACTAACGATGGTTTTCGGAAATGCACCCCAGATTTTTTTTTGCTGGGTTTGAGGTCCAAAAACTAACCTGGATCAATCAGCTATGATAAAAGTAACATATATACCTGATGCAATAAAGCCACACTTAGTTCCCATCTGTATTTTTTGCTACACATTAAAGCCCTTTATACTAAAAGCAATTATGAGTAAAATTTGTCTTTTATTGCTAATATTTTTTAATATTATGTAAATTAGATTTATTTATATTATATTAAATATTATATATTCCAATTGTTCAGAATTCTCAATTAATAGTAAAAAAATAACTTTTAAATATTTACATAATTTGTTTTAGTATAGAACCCTTTTTAAATGACTTGCCTTTTGTGAACCAACATTATTAAAATCAGTTGACTGAAGTTGGCAGTTATATACAAATATTTTCTTTAAGTTATCTTCTTTTGCTGCATCAGCAGTGTTTATTTCTGCCTTCTTTAGACATAGTTATAAAAACAATTAAAGAAACAAATTTCTGACTCCCAAATTAACTTTCTCATGTGTCGTGTGATAGGCTAGGT
Source organism: Danio albolineatus (assembly GCA_903798035.1). NCBI lineage: Eukaryota > Metazoa > Chordata > Actinopteri > Cypriniformes > Danionidae > Danio > Danio albolineatus. Next base: position 242,568 of record CAIGQQ010030848.1, on the reverse strand, counting down.
CTGCTGCACGTGCCACACTTTCAGCTGCAAGCGGTCCAGAGCCACTCACGAGCTCTTGGTTAAACCACAAGTTAACATGGAAAGTTTATTTAAAGTGCTGTTAATCTGATCTTAACCAAGTTGGAATTGTTTGGTTTTGTCAGCTCGAAACTAACCTAGAGTTTGTTTGCAACAGGCCTCAGAAAAAGACCATGCATGCACCTACTTGAACCCTCCTCTCAGAAGGGAGTAAAAATGAACACAAGAGACTAAAAGCAAGGTGAAAATGGGAATGTGTCTCCCTCATCTACCTGTGATCCAATCAACAAAAAATGTATGTTAATATGAGGTGTAAACAGGGTCTAAATGTATAATCTGGGTCCACCAATGCTCTGATGACTGTTTAACAATGGCAGAATTAAAACAATGTCTGGCACAGCAAGTTGTTGATAAGCTAAGTGTATATAAAACGGCACCTGTCCACATTAGATAATTCTTATCTGTTTATGTAAACAAACATTTGCTTTTTTAGTAGCCGCTTGATAGGCTATTTATGACCACTCACGCTTCAAACACGTCTGTGATTTAGTCTACACGTCATTACTTTATAGATTTGGCTGGAGTCATCCTGTCTATGCTAGCTTAGCAACAGCAGTTAACTTTACATTCTTGACTGGTACTCCTTAAACCGACAGTTCACCCAAAAATGAAAATGTTTTCCTTATTTACTCACCCAAAATGATTCCAAGCTTTTATAAGTTTCTTTATTCTGTTGAACACTAAAGAGTACATTTTTAAGAAAGCTGAAAACCTGCAAGGCCTCAGGGTGGCGCAGTGGGTAACACAATCACCTCACAGCAAGAAGGTCACTGATTCGAGCCTCGGCTGGGTCAGTTGGCATTTCGATGTGGAGTTTGCATGTTCTCTCCGTGTGGGCGTGGGTTTCCCCCATAAGTCTTAAGACATGCGCCATAGGTGAATTGAGTTAGCTAAACTGGCTGTAGTGTATGTGTTTGAATGAGTGTGCACGGATGTTTCCCAGTGATGGGTTGCAGCTGGAAAGGCATCCGCTGCGTAAAACATATGTTGGATAAGTTAGCCAGCTTCCTTTGAAATATCTTCTTTTGTGTTCAACAGAAGAAAGGAGCACAAACAGGTTTGGAATAAGTAAAGGGTATATATTTATGTATATATATATATAT
>CAIGQQ010030848.1:209076-240987 GCA_903798035.1 Danio albolineatus | reverse complement strand
ATATTTATATTGACATATCTATCCAAATAAAGATTGACGTGAATCAAAATGTTAAAAAATTTGCCCTGAGTATGAGTGGCCATAATAGTGCGGGTTTCCTTTGCTAATTATAAATCCTCACTTAAGTTACGAAGAACTTTGTAATTTAATAAGCTTTCATTACTGGGGCGTTCATCTTCATGTTAGGCAAACCCAACACCTGTCTTACTTGGGGATACCTTGAGGATTAGGGCAAAACCCTTCCCAATGGATCACCTTTGCAAGGTTTACCATGCACACCCATTTATGTCTGGAAGTGAGTTTCCCCCCATTAAATAGCCCCATTCAAATCTCAGCTCTGGTAACATGGCCCCAAGCCTGAGGAACAATCCCGCCTCAACTGCTATTCAAATCCCAACTGTGCAGGTGTCATGTTTCAGTCACTGTCTCCCCTACTTGGCTTCAGCATACTGCTGTATACCATCTCCATTACCAATCCACCATTTTCCATCCTGTAACGCAAAGTTTATCTTGTCTCCCCCAAAAAATATTCCACTTAGCCCTGTCTAAGACTGCTGGGTTTAAAAAACACTTTTTTTGGAAATTTTATTTTATTTATAGGGTATTTTACAACTACCCTAGAGTTAAACAGTCGAGTTTTACAATTTTTGAATTCATTCAGCAGATCTCCAGGTCTGGGGCAAGCACTTTTAGCTTAGCTTAGCTCAGCATAAAACACTTCCAATTCCAAAAAGTAAAAAAAAAAAAAAGCTGTATTCATTTTCTGTTGGTCTTAGTACATGATGTAACTACAGTATTGTCAAGCTTCAAATAGAAAAATTATTGAAAGTCTTTTTTTAAATTTTGGAGTGAGATGCTAATGGTCTAATCCAATTCAATGTTTTATGCTAAGCTAAGATGAAAGTGCTCCAGCCTTTCAGAGTTCGACTGAATGATTTAAAAAATAATAAGACTTAACTGTTCATCTCTGGGGTATCTGCAAAATGAACATATTTCCAACAAGAGTGGAGTGTTCCTTTAAACGACTGAAGTATTCCCTCAGGGTGCTCCCGGGCTTTGAAAGTCTTGGGGCCAAATCTTGACAAAGGACATTGGAGAGCATCTGATTACTGGAGATGAGGAGAGGACAAGAAGCAACAGGCTCAAGATGACTGTTCTCAAGATGACTGAGAATAAGATGAGAATTGTTTGAATTCATAGCTGCCTCACACTAAGCGGACTGTGTGCTCTAGAAGCTCGGCTAAGGATCTGAAGGTCATGAGTTCAAATCTGAGCTGGGATCTTCTAATATATCACACTCTTTTTTAACCCCAGGTTAAATCAGTCGAAATATCTTGAAGTGTGCAGCTGTGGATTAAAAAGCCTGATAACACCAGGCGTCATGGTGGGGCAGTGGGTAGCATGATCGCCTCACAGTAAGAAGGTCGCTGGTTTAGATGGGGCAGTTGGCATTTCTGTGTGGAGTTTGTATGTTCTCCCTGTGCTCGCGTGGGTTTCCTTTGGGTGCTCCGGTTTCCCCCACAAGTCCAAAGACATGTGGTATAGGTAAATTGGGTGAGCTAAATTGTCAGTGGTGTATGTGTGTGAATGACTGTGTACAGATGTTTCCCAGATGGAAGGGCATCCGCTGCGTAAAACATTTGTTGGATAAGTTGGCGGTTCATTCCGCTGTGGTGACCCCAGATCAATAAAGAGAAAAGAATCAATAAGCCGAAAATAAAATGAATGAATGAATGAATGAATGAAACTTAACACCTCAGATTAAGCTCTGAAGGCAATCTATCCAAATGTCAGAAGTGAACATAAATATGTATGTATGTGTGTGTTAAAAATCTCAATGCAGACTTTGTAGCCAAAGTTGTGTATAAACATTTGTCAAACAAATAGTCTAAAGGTAAGCAAAGGGAAACCAAGAGGAACCAATCTCCCAAGAGCCCCAAGGCTTTTGGGTTGTAAAGCACTGTCAATCTTCAAACTACTGATGGATGCAGAACGAACTACTCTGAAGCCAAAAATTACCTTGGTCTTAGAGCCAGTTCAGACCAAAGAGTGTTGAGTAGTAATTTAGTTAATGATTTTGGGGAAAATTTGATACATAATCCACACAAACACAAAAACATAAATGCTTCTAGCTATGCAAACTCAATCTTGCACGTCCCGGCATTCAGAAATGTGTACTTTTCCTGCACAATTAATTGAAGGTGATTTTATTCACATTTTGTCAGTAAAGCCAGTAGCATAATCAGTACTAAATCTCCAGCACCTGCACTTAGATGGAGCAGTGTTTACTACACAGAGCCATGGTTCACTGACAAGCTACAAAAAAATTGCAGACAATTTAATTGTCATGAACCTGAAATCGAAGATAATCATTCTGTGATTTGACAGCTGTTTGCATTACTTCTCAGGACGAGTTCACGTTGCATGATTTTCTAAATTGTCGTATCGCCATTGTTTTCACACTGCATGACTATCTAGGGTAGCATTCAGTTGCTGCTGTGTTCATACTGCAAATTGGATCTGTATCAAGAGGATACACACTCCACAAATACGCTAAACAATCACTGACAACTCACAAACGCATAAGAAAAGTGATAAAGATCATTCAAGATCACGCACAAGACTGGAAATAGTGCAATAAATACAATGATATTTTAAATAATCAGCCATTCAAATGGTCTGTGCGCTCATGATGATTTACAGTACAAGGAAAAAGAAGCAAAGAAGATTAAGGAGAAAGTAACTTTTGAGGAGATGCAGTGCTGTGTAAAGAGAGAACAAGTGAAGGTCAAAAAATGATTTTGCAATATACTGCTGCTGCAGCTGATCAAGCAAATGTTACTTTGTTTCTGTTTAATGTTATTGTAAAGCTTATTTATTCTGATCTTGTGGTCTATAACTCCTCCCTGAACACTCAATTGACCTATATCTTGCTCTCTCATTGGCTGTTGGTCATCGCTGAGGTGTTCTTCAGTCAGAACTCATTTACACAACAGGATTTTAAATCGCAAACAGCGATTCTCTTTGATAATCTCTCTGATAATTCACACTGTATGATTGTTGCTTGCGTGAACAAGCACAGATTTGCCTCTGATTTCGGGCTTTTGATGCAGATTTCACAAAACCTGTTGAGCAAAAATCAAAGCTAAAATGATGCAGTGTGAACTCGGCATTAGATCTGAAACCACGTAGAAATACCACAGTTAACAATGTTTTTACTCATAACCTTTGTTGAGTGTTTGAAATAACTGATTCTGTAAGATAATTCTGTAGTTGTGCGTTTATTAATCACATTTAAAAAAAATAATACCAAGCAAATTCTCTGCTCTGTTTGATTTGTCCTTTGGGGAGTATTTGCAATTTCCAGGTGAGAGCACCCTCCTCCCTTTAGAAGAAATTTACTACTGAACTGATCACAGAGCCGTGTTTTCCTGACAAGATGTGCATGAGAATAGCAGCTTTTCTCAATTTCTCAATTTTGATTAATAAAGCAGCCCTACTTTCAAGTCATGTGCTGATTGTTGCTCCCCAAATAGGTATAAGTGACTGTAGCTACCTTTTGTATTGAGTTTAATTCAGTGCCTTCTGAAGTTTTACTAGTGTACTGCAAGATTTCACTCCAATCCTTATTAACCACAAATGAAACACATGACCAAAAACTACAAGATCACACAGCTAGGTATGCTGGGGCACAACTCAGGATGTTGACCATCCAGAAGAAGAACCTGACACCTCTGGTTCATGGTTACATAACCAAGCACAACTTATTTATATTTTCAGCTCATGAGTAGAAACTTCAAGACGTGAAATAAATTAATGAAATGCTGAAAGAACAAAATTGAGAAATACTGCATTACTAAAAACTCTTTTACAACAACTTTAAATATGGCAAATGTCTCAAATGTAGAGACATTCCAGGATGAGTGTTTGAAACCACTCGCATAGAGTGTCTGTTTATTAGTTAGTTAGTTAGTTAGTTAGTTAGTTAGTTAGTTAGTTAGTCTGTTAATTAGTTAAAAGAGTGTCTGTTAGGCTTGCACACCAAGACGCTGATGTTTAACACCTCATTACTAAACAAAGGGTGTTTTTGTGAGTGTGCACACTGACCCGCAAAACACCAGGCATGAAAACATAATAAAAGATTTTTTTTTAATAATAAAAAAAACACCACAGGCTTTTTAATTTTGGTTTCATGGTTTTTATGTTAAAAACTGGCTGACCAATGAGACTGGCACCTTTATTAATGTGCCTTAAGCTGCTGAAGTTACATTAAAAGACACCTTGGTGGAGTTGAAGCACAAAACGCTCTAGCTGAGCACACAGGAATTGCAGATCAAATAGAAATCGATGGTGAGTTTCATTTGACCCAATTTTCCCTCAAACCCTTTACCAAGTGTGTGCACTGTAGTGGAGGAGGTTGAAGAGAAATGGAAAAGCTTACGCTATAAATACAAAATGAAAAATCTCAAGATTGACAAATTATTATGTGCAAAAAACGCTTGGGAGTGAATGTTGAAAAATGTCTTGCATGAATGATACATGATACAGTGTAACCAACCCATCTCTGGAAAGATACCTTTTTTAGAATTATTTTTTTGACCCTACTCCAACCCACCTCCTGTTGTTTTCTTCTAAGTGTTTACAATAAACGTTTAAGAAGTTTAAGAATAAACACTGATTTCAGTAATGTAGAGAAAGCCTCACCAATGTCCAGAACCCTCTGCTTCGCCGTGTGCTGGCGAGAGTGCCAATACTTCCAGTATTTAAGTTGCTCATCCCGATTCTTATCTTCACTGAATACAACCATGACGACACTCTGATAGGAAGAAATAAGAGAAAGGAAGGTTATCAAAGGTCAACACAATCCACTCTATTACATCATGCCTGTTCCAAGATATCAAGACAAGACCAGACTAGTGTGCTGTTAAACTATTAGCACCATATACTCAAAAATCTAAGACACATGCATATGCTACCATATGAAAGTTTGGGTTTGTAGCAGAATTTTGTTGCTACATTCCATTTTTGTGTCTATTTAAAGTCACGTAAAAAGAAACTGAACTTCTACCATATTTGAAAGCTCAATAGTAGCTTTAAAAACTTTATATTTAGCCTTTCGGTCATCTTCTTTTTCACACCCAGCCTTTTAGGTGATGATTTTAAAACCATGTTTTTTAAAATGTATATTAAAAATTTGTAAAATGTATATGTATGTTAGCTTTAGTTAACAGGTACAGTCTGATGACTGTATCAGACTTTTGCCAGCTGATGAGCATGAAAAGAAATGGTGCTGAAATATAGCCTAACCATAACAATATGCGTTAAAACAGCATGATGTAAAATAGAAAAAGTACACTTTGACAAAAGGAAAACACAATAGAAACTGAATAGAAAATTTCCTGACTTTCAGCATTTGAAATAGTCCTTTTAAAATTTCACCGGTGGGAACCATGCTCATACTCAGCAACCATAGATGTGTTTGATATAAATTAAAATAAATTAGCATTGTAATTGTCTTTATAATTACATTTTTCTTAGATTTTTCTATAAAATAGAAAAAAAATAAATTTAAAGGCAAACCTACATTTCCAACAACAGATATGATCTTCAGCTAACACATTTGAAAATAGAAACGTGTGCTAAAGCATTTTGAAAACTGTGCTAAATTTTCTCAGAATTGTTTGTTGAGTTTGCATTTCAAAAGAACAGCATTTATTCAATATTGAACTCTTTCGCGACATTATTAAAGTCTTTTTAACAGTCACGTTTGAATAATATACTGTCTCTTTGTGAATTGAAATATTCATTTCTTTAAAAGAAAAAAGTAAAACATAATCACTACTCCAGTATGTCAGTTATGTCAGTACGCAAGTTATGCTCTTACGTCCAGAATTGTTTATGTTTATTATTATGTTTATTTATGCAGCACTGTGGTCCTGCAAGACTGCAATACACAACATTTTGTTACAATTTGCCCCAATCCCAATTCTACCCTTTAGCCCTTCCCCTTACCCCAACTCCTTGTTTTGCGAGTTCACATGAAGGGGTAGGGGTCTCCCAGTTCTTTTTAGCTTGAAGACAGGGCTAAGAGAAAGGGCTAGATAGCCCTGAAACTGAGATTTTTCAGGACCACACTCGAAACCAAGGGGTACGAAAATTTCCCAGTATACACCAGCTACAACGGCAAAATGGCTGCCCACGCAAGTCAGCAGATGCACAAATTTAAGTGTGCTTTGGCATTATTGAACATTTTTTACAACGAACAAGAATATGTTTTAATACACACATAACGGCGTTTTCGGTCATGCTTTTAAAAAATGATTTTGAAAAATCAATAATCTATCATAATAACTTCTGTATAGCAGACCCACAACATCCTTTCACATCTGTCACTCGATGACACTCAAATACCCTGCACAGAAATGTCTAGTGGCTGGGAATTACCTTTTTTACAGAGTCTGGTATAACGCTATTGTTGTTTTCTTGTGTTATGTGGATGAATATGGCCACTGTTTAAATACACAGTACAGTTATGAGCTTGTCACATTATATCGTTATGATAACATGATATTGTTGCCTTCAGTGATTTCCTGAAGATAAATACCAAAAAATAATGCAACTGGAATAACTACAGCAGTTGCCGCTGTCTATAAGAGCTCACAACGACATATGTTTGATTAGGGTTGGAGCAAAACTGTGAAGAGCTGCGGCCCTCCAGAATCGAGTTTGAGACCTATGCTCTAGTCAAGTTCAAGTCAAAATGAGCTTTATTGTCAGATGTCGAGTTTGAGACCACTGATTTAGAGCTTTTAATAAAAAATAATGCTAAATTTAATGACATGAAATTATTAAATTAATTAAAGCTCCCAAATAAATTCAACTTAATTTACTTAACTTAACAAACTTTTACCATATCGGATTGCTTAAGTAAATAAATAGAAGTATTTAGCCACTCACCCTCACTTTGCTGATGGGATGTCGAAGGCGTTTATTGGCACTTGTCTCACTTAGTGTAATAGCATAGAATTGGCCCTTGTTCAGATAAGTCATAGGCCCCTCGCCCTGCTTCTGCCGCAATGACTTGCTGGCCTCTAGTGTGTACTGAAATGTGTCTCTGTTGAACAACATTAGAGCATGTTTTTTAGGTATGTGACTGGTGAATCATTACATTAATTAAAGACAATATTAATTACATAAAATACACTGGTTACAACACTTACAACATATGTGGCTGGTCAAAAATGAAGTCATCAGCTCCAATTGAAGACGAACGGTACTTCTACAAAAATAAATCAATAAATCAGCATGATGAAAATCCAAGTTTTATGACAAACTTTCACAAACACCAGATATGAAACAGTTCTCACTTCATTGCTGTCTTCTTCATAAGTGCTTTCTGGACTACTGCGATGGTCATCCTTCCCATACGCACTGTGATTTATGGTGGAGGTGTCGAATGAGTGGGTCTGTTCACAGATGACCCGCATCTGTTCCTCCCCTTCTGTCCTGTAGTGTCCCCCTGAAGTCATGAACACAGCAGTGTGTGCTTCAGCTTTTACCACAGCAGCCGTCCCACTCTCTCCAGACGGCACACTGTACTGTTCCCGTTTATTGTCCTGGTGATCCGTGTTGAGTGACAGATTAACAGGCACTGATTTCAGCACTTGGACATGATTATCCACTGTTTCCGGCTCCATTTGACTGCTGTTTCCCACTGGTGTGCTTCTGAGAAAGCATTAAAGTGTTACTGTGTGCATTTTACAGTAATAACAAGCGCATTCATTCATATTCATCACTGACCTCTTTTCCGGTTCCTCTGAAATTTCAACCACTTTGCTGATAGGTACTCTCTTATCTTTGGGCACCTGTACAAGATAAAATATCGATGTACAGAAGCACTGATTAGTCAAGGTTTATCAAGCTATAGATATAATCTCATTGCTTCCGGAATGTCTTCTAATCTGTAACTTCCATAATGTGATGAAGCATAATTTCACCATATCTTTTAATGGATTGTTCACCTAAAACTGAAAGTGTACTGAATATTTACTCCGACTCAAGTGTTTTCAGATTTTTATGTTTCTTTTTTCCTGTTGAACCAAAAATAAGATATTTTTAAGAATGTTGGTAACCGGTAACCATTGTCATCCAGTAGAAAAAAAAACATACTATGGAAGTCAATGGTTACCAGTTTCCTACATTTTTCAAAAATACCTTCTTTTGTGTACAATGGAAGAATGAAACTCAGACTGGTTTAGAAAAAGTAGAGGATGAGGAAAAGAAGACAGAATTTTTGTTTTGAGTGAACTGTCCCTTTAATGCGCTCATATACTTTGGATCATGAGGTGTAAGCTCTAAAGTAACATACTGTAATTATGACCGATTTATAAGTTTAAAGCTGAAAAATCAAAGAAATCTGAGCATTCTGACATCTATAGCATCATTATAACATTACATAGTTCAAGTAAACCTAATGCGATTTGTTCCTTCCATGTGGCACAGATCTTTTATGACCCACTAACATTTAAGAAAGAAAAAAGCACATGGATTCTGATATTCTCTCTTCAGTTTAGGTCTCGTTTTTATCTGGAAATAAATTTGATATCAATTGATTATGTGCAATTACATCTCATCTGTAAGATCAGAAATTCAGAAGTCATTGAAAAATCAATAGAGGTGAATGAAGTAAACTCAGGTGGACAATAGTAATCACATTAATCTTTTCAATGGTGCAATGTAGAATGATAGTAATCCTATTTTTTTCTGCCTTAAAGGGTTAATTCACTAAAAACTGAAAATTCTGTCAACATTTACTCATCTATTACTTGTCACAAAACTGAGTTCTTTTACTGCCGAACATCAAAGAAGGTATTTTGAAAAATGTTTGTTTGAAATGAAAAAAAGGTAACCACTGACTTCCATAGTGCTTGTTATTTTTACTATAGAAGTCAATGATTACTGGTTTCTAACATTATTCAAAATAATTCAACACAAAATTTAAAGTACATTTTCAATTTTGGGTGAACTATCCTTTTAATAAACCACTGTTTTGCTCACCTTTAAAGTTGATGCTGCTTTAAGTGTACAGTGTAAATGCAGATAACACATATGGGTCACTTGTAAAAGATGTAAGCTGGTTTAAATGACCTTAGTTTTATTAATTTACATTTACAAATCCACCCCCAAAACAATAGGACACTAATTCATAAAAATGTCTAGCCTTATTCAAATCTCACATTTAAAATCAAAATATTTGTACGAATGAACTGGATAAAGAAGTAAATTACAGGGAATTTAATTCTGAACCTTTTGAACACAAAAAGATGTGAAATTACTGAAATATTTCTCAACTTGCTTAAAATTATTTTTGCATAGTTTATGTTTAATTACATATGCATGTAAATCATTTCATTTAAATAAGCACATTTTGAAAAAGTATTTATTACAGTTACTTGAAAACAGGAACTAATATTGCTAGTTAACAAATGTGAAAATGGCTCAAATATGATTAGCTGTAAAACAAGTACAAATTAATGGTACACGTTAAATAGTTTAAATGAATAAGACTGCTATACATACAATACACTGGATTTAATGATGATATATATGTAAAATTATGTTTATAAAAAAACACAAGACATTTGATTAAGCATTATAGATTTCTGACCCTCAAAATAAAGTCTCTACATCCAAGGATTTAAAGGTTCATAACGAAGTCCAAAAATTTTAATTTACATGAACTAAAGCAGGGGTGCTCAACCCCGTTCCTGGAGATCTACCTTCCAGCATATTTCAGTTGCAACCCATATCAAAAACACCTGCCTGTAACTATCAAGTGCTGTTCAGGTCCTAATTAATTGGTTCATGTGTGTTTGATCAGGGTTGGAGTTGAACTCTATAGGAATGTAGATCTCCAGAAACAGAGTTGAGAATCTCTGAACTAAAGAGCTTAATCCATGTCTTCTAAGACATACATTCACTTTATATGATGAACAGGTTTAATTTAGGCTTCTATTCACATTTAAACACTGATCAAACAAACAAAATAATAATTTATGGAAATACAATGGATTTATTTTTATCTCTTTATAATTGCTTTGAAAAAAATCTGAATCTAAAAATTAATTACAAATCTTTAATGTTTTGTTGAAAAACATCTTCCTTTGTGTGCCAAAGATGAATGACTTCTGTTCTGGGTTTGAAACAACATAAGGGTGAGTAAATAATGGACCGTGTGCTAGCCTATATAATCTTAAACCTCTGTAATTTAAATGTATAGATATATAAGATTTATTTTTTGAGTGCATGGTGCTTTTGAGTGCATGGGACATTGATAATGCAAGCTGGATTCTCCTTCTGAATAAGAACAGTAAGAACATTCTACTAAATATCTCCTTTTGCGTTCCACAGAAGGAAGTATGGTTTTGAATACTAGTGTGAATAAATATTGACGTGAAACAGAAACCCAGCTGACCTTGTAGTACTCATAAAGGAGCCCCAGGGCGGCAGCACTGTCTTCATCTCCGTTGATGCTCATCATGGCCTTTGTGGCCGCAGTAAGAGGATTCTCCAGGTAAGACCTCCAGGCCTCGTCCTCGCTCGTGTAGGCCCGCCGCTGGTGGAAAGACGGCTCATTGGGCACTACTACAACCAGCCTTTTACTGGGACACACACGCATAGACATAAAACAGTATATTAGCACACAGAAACTTAGACATGATCAAGCTGATAAAGCTTCATGTAAAAGCTCTATTTTGCATACTGATGAAAACAAACACGCACACTGCGCCTTTTGTCATAGACAGTGTACCAATGGCAAGGCGCATCTAACCAAATAAAAATACTGATAGCAGAGGCTAAAAAGTCCTTCTGCATTTTAATGCCTGTCAGATGATTACAGCTGAAACAAAACACATGACACCAGGAAGCATCCTGGCTCAGTCTCATTTAAAACTTGATATCATGTCTACCGTATATCTGGGTGCTTACATTCTTCAGAATTATGTAAAAGAGAAAAATACACAATAAAAAAACACAATAAACTTTCATATTCAGTGTTTGAGGGTTACATTTTTATCATAAGAGGTTATGTGGCTATTTATTAATGGGTTTTAATGAAAACTAGAACAGTGATATGATGTCGCTGATTAAAATTGCTGATGAAATTTTTATTATTTTATTACTGTCCTGTTCACAAGTTTGAAAACAGTAAGATTGAAATAAAGTCTATTATGATCAACATTTTAAACACTTTTGCTATTTACCCATGCCAGCTCTACAGATTCATAATCTATTACATCTTTTTTATTTATTGAAAACACATTTTAAGCACATATGTAAAATACAGGTAATTCAGATATAAACTTGACAGATTCTTTTTTATATGACGTCTGATCAATTATTCATCTTTTTCCAGTAGTATAGTGAATGAGAAATGCAGGCATTTGCATGCTTAATTTATTCAAATGTTTCTAATATCTAAACGATCATATTTAGCATTTGTTACTTAATACATAAATTATAGCATGCCTAAATGTGTTTATATTTATCATTTAATTTAAAAAGAAATCAAAAGCAATAATATGCAAAACTCAACGACCCAATTTATTTTTCAGCATTGGATTCACTTTAGTTTACTAATGTTCTTAAACAATTGAAGCATCTAAGTAATGGCCTAAGTAGTGTCTTCATAGCACAATAGTCATTGATTAGTAAACACACATAAGCTTTGTGTATATATAGAGAGAGCAGCTACTCCCGTTGGGTATTTCACTGGGGAAAAAAGTGGTATATAGCATAGAATACGGATGAAATGGGAAATTAATCTTTATCGTATGTTCTTCAATTTAAAAAGAAATGACATAAAACAGTTTTTTTAGTATGACAGTTTTTAATATATACACTGCAAAAAAATGCTGGATTCCACAAGATCATAAACTAGCTCATATTTGTTTTTTAATGTAATTGACGCGCCCTGAGATAAATAATCCCTCTAGAAAGAGCGAAAGATGCAAGACCTGCTTTTCGATTCACTATATTTACTGAAGTATTAAATACTTTTACTATTTTATAAACAAAAAATGTGTTAGTCACCGCAAACACAAATAAACGGGTTGTTGAAGGACAAAATATCTGAATTGTGAAAAACAATCGACTTTAAACAACTTTGACAAGAAACTGAAGACAACTAATTAAAAAAACTGCAATACTGTGACGCTACTACATCTTCAGTAGCCTACTAAACGAAACAATCGAACAATACACTATAACATGTTTATTTAGCCTATGTTTGTGTATAAATATTTATATTGCACAAAGGTAATAACTCGCCGTTTCAAATTGTAAATAAATAGGACTGATGTCCAGGTGCTTTATAATCGAGTGTTTTTCCTCCGCGAAAAATGGCGTTTTGACCGCAAAAGATTCTTTCCGTCTGCTGTGGGATTTATCAATAAAAATATTAATAACCCATTAAAACACTGTACAATGATGCACGCCGTAACGTAGTTCGCCTATCAAACACACAAGTGAGAGTTTAGAGATCATCTTTAACTTTTATGTGAGTAAAAAATGCAGAATGCCACTCGGTGACGTTCCGATAGTCGTGTTAAGGTAATGGAAGATTGTGTCGCAGTCCTGACTCTTACCTGTCTGTCTCCTGTGACATATTTCTCTTCCTCCGCGGTTCTTCCTTGTGAAACTGGACTTTCAAGTCGGTGCAGGTAACAGAAGACAGAGCGCGAGTGAGAGATGCCAGAACCCGGGCTACAGGTAAATCGACTTTTTCTCCCGGACTATTTCTCAAGGGCTGGAAGGAGCAGGTAGGAAACACCTGAGCACCCCTGTCCCGTCCTTCCCGGAGTTATTAATAGTTAATTTTGAGCTTCAAAAATATGTTTCAAATGTTTATAAGAAGTTAAATCTACTTATAATGTTCTTATTGTTTGCGTTTATACGTATAGGTAAACTTTGATCGCTTTTTACTCTGTAAAGTATTTGCGTTCTGGTAGGGGCGGGTCTGTTATCTGATTGGCTGATTTGCGGAAAGGACGCTCGCTGATTGGCTGGCGTGGCAGAAGACAGGTTTGAAGACCCACCTCATCTATGGCCATAGATTTGTTAGAAATGAAGGGCAGGATGGAGAAAGCCTTTGTGTAATCTTGGCAAATGCTGTTGTTATTTGTCAGTTTCTAAAATCTTGTTTTACATGACTACAAATGTAAACCAGAGTGGACTACATTTATTAAACATTAGGCTACTTTGTTAATTTTCCTTTGGCTTAGTCCTTTTATTCATCAGGGAACGCCACAGTGGAATGAACCCCTGATGAATAGGCAGACTTATCAATAAACCAACTTATCCAGCATATGTTTTACACATCGGATGCCCTTCAAGCTGCAACCCAGCACTGGGAAACATCCATACACTCTCATTTACACATAAACACTACAGCCAATTTAGTTTATTAAATTCACCTATAGCGCATGTCTTTGGACAATGAGAGAAACCAGAGCACCTGGAGGAAATCCACGTAAACACGGGGAGAACATGGAAACTCGACACAAAAATGCCAACTGACCCAGTTAGGACTCGGACCAGCGACCTTCTTGCTTTAAGGCAACAGTGCTAACCACTGAGCCACCATGTTAACATTAGACTACTTAATATAACTAATTTCTCGTGATTAATATTGCTCAACTAGGATACAATAAGACAGACTCCCCTTTAAAAGATGGAGATGTTTCAGGTGTTCAATTTGCTGTTGTGAATGAAAGTGAAAACACAATATACACTATACTGTTCCTGTTGGGCATAACACACATGCTGATTAATAACACACATCCTATTTTGATTCTTAAGAATTCAAATCATCAAGACCTGACATGCCCAGAAGTCAAATAGTAGTCGGTCAACAATGGTTCCTTAAAGAGTTAAGTGCAATTTTGTGTGAGAATAAAAAATTCTGAGAGACATTTCCCACACTTTTGAGGCCTTGAAAATCTTGTTTTGTTCCAAGTGTCAGGTGTGAACATGTAGACTACACAGTGACATCACATGATGACAAAACATGGGAAATAAGAAACTACTCATACGACCTGAAAATACAACAATACCTATAGAGAGTTGGCAACACTATACCAAACATGACGTGATGAGTAATATTGCATAAGTCAAACTTCACTATTAACCATTTTGTTATAGTTATTATTATATTAATGTTGATGCATAATACACATTTATACTCATAAGTTAGGAAGGAAGGACTTTGACTATATGCAAAATAACTGAGAACACACTACTTGTAATGTTTTGGTCACACATTATTTTAAGGTACAATTCTTGCTTAACAAACAATTAACTAAGACCTTTAGCTCAATAAAGTATTAATTTGCTGCTTATTAATACTAAGTAAGGTAGTGTTTAGGTTTAGGTATATTAAACTAGGGATGAAGAATAAGATAATACTTTATAAGAACTAATACACTGCTAATGTCCTAATAAGCAGGTAATAAGAGAGTAGTTATTAGTGGGACTTGGTAGTTAATCTAAGGTGTAACCCGTTTTTTTATAGTATATGAGCCATAACTGTATATGCAGTTTAAAATAATAACTGTATACAAATAAACCAGTTCAACCGGTTTAAAACTGTATGTGGTCATGTTAGCAGAAATGTAATTTCTTCCCATACATGTGTGCTGTAAACTGTATATTAAAATGTGCAGATTGGAAATGAACAAGTGATTTTGCCTAATTAGTTTTTTGATTTAGAAAAAATACTGGAAAAAACTTAAATCAAATGGAAAAAACAAACATTTTATGGACTTAAACAGAGAACTGAAGTAAATCGTAAAATCAATCATTAAACATTATATGAACTTCATATCTACAATTATGTGAAATATGAATTTAGGAATATTTTTTTGTGAAATGTGCAAATGTGGATCACATGGGTTTCACAAAAAATATCTCAAAACCTTTTGTGGTAACTAATTTGTCTTGTATCTTGTTAGTTTAGCAAAATCATCAGCTGAGGTATATTGCAGTATTAGATATTCGTGACTAGTCGTAGACGAACAGTGTAGCTAATATAGATATAACCACCAATAAGACACAAAAATAACCTCATTTCTGTGTTGTTCTGCAAGCTACTAAAGAAATGTCTTCCAAATTTAAATTACAAATGTAGTCATTTAGAGTATACATTTAAACTATTTTATATGTTATTTGTTTTAGATACAAATACCAATGTTTTAACTTCAAGAGACTTACAGAAGCAAAATTTGATGTAATTAATCAGATGTTTCTTTTCACAAATAATGAAAAGTTTTTTATAATTTGACCTATTGTTATTTCCTGCAAAAAGGAGGGAAAATCAGCTCTAAAATTAATTTGAAAGAAATGTTATCAGACCTTTATATAATAAAACAAAATAACCACATTTTATCAAATACATAAGTAATAAATCCACTACCTTCAAAAGAAACTGAACGTTAAAGAGAGTCTCTTAAAGAGATGGTTCAACCAAAAAAAAATCTAAATTTCCTCATTATTTACTCATTGGTTTCAAACCATTATGAATAATGTTGGAAACCGGCAAACACTGGCAACTAAAGTAGGAAAAATAAATAGGAAGTCAAGGGCTACCGGTTTCCACCATTTTTTCAAAATATCTTATTTTGTGTTCAACAGAAGAAAGAAATCACAATGGTTTGAAACTACTTCAAGATTTGGAAATAATAAGGAAATTTTCATTTTGGGGGTGAACTTTCCCTTTTATTTTTTCCATATCTTTATTCATGTTTGCTTGAGGCTCTCCCTAGAAACTGCATAGCAACAGAAAGAAGAACGCAACAAAATAAACATAAGATTTTAAACCTAGGTGACATGGTGGCACAGTGGTTAGCACTGTCGCCTCACAGCAAGAAGGTCGCTGGTTTGAGTCTCGTGCTGGGCCAGTTGGCATTTGTGTGTGGAGTTTGCATGATCTCTCTTTGTTGGCATGGGTTTTCTCTGGGTGCTCCGGTTTCCCCCAGTCCAAACACATGCGCTATAGGTGAATTGAATAAACTAAATTGGCTGTAGTGTATGTGTGTGAATGAGTGTGTATGGATGTTTCCCAATACTGGGTTGCAGCTGGAAGGGCATCAGCTGTGTAAAACATATGCTGGATACGTTGGTGGTTCATTCCGCTGTGGTGACCCCTGATGAATAAAGGGAATAAGCCGAAGAAAAATGAATGAATCACAACATGTAAAGCCTATGTGTCTATTTCAGTGAATATGTTTTTAATATTTTATAAGTACACTGACTTATGAATCAATAAATTATATTAAATTAATTGTACACAATTAAATTACACAATATAGCCTACTCTGCATTTCTGGAACTACTACTGAGAGATAATTCATGACACTGGGAAACTAAAGAGAGCTTAATAACTTGTTTACCCAAAGTTATTGTCATCTTAATGAACCAATTGTGAGAGAATGTAATGTTTGTCATTACCCCTTCTAAACAAACCAATTTGCGGCAGCCTTTGTAAACCTCAGTTCACTGGAGTGTAAACACTGGAGATCCATTGTAAAGGAGTCAGAAGATTGACACCTTAGGCAAGCAAACACAAACCTTTGTTTGTTAGCATAGCTCTGTCATTCAAGAGAAGCAATAAAAAGCCGTGGGTCTGAGACAATGGGTCCCTGCTTTGAGGAGAGGGGGTCAGATATAGTCAAGGGTAGTGGAGCAGGTCTGATAAACATCTCCACGGTCTGCCCTCTCTGAAGACCCCCGTCCTGACCTCATGCTCTCCGGATGCCCACAAAAAGACCACTGAGACTAATAGTACACCAGAACAATGAAGCAAAGTTCTGTCTGCTTTATCATTTAAATGCAAGACTCTTTTAAGTGATGAGATTTTGGTTTAAGTGTTATCAAACGAAACTGTATGAAAGTAAATATTATGTTGTTTTAGTAATGGAGTATTTATTCTTGTTCTAAATTAGCTTTTTAAACAGTAATGTTAAAAACAATGTAGTTTTTATGTTTAACGTTGGTCAGTGTCTCATAAACGTTTCTATTTTGTACATGCTTATTGAATAATTATAGTTAAAACTAATGATAGATAAAGTAAAACCATGGTTAAACTATGGTACAACTAGATGATTTGTGGTATATCCACCATGGTTTCCAAACCTAATTTTCATAGACGTTACCAACAGTTTTACTGTACCGTTACTACAATATTACTATAGTATAAAAACTAAAAAATAAATGAATAATAATAATAATAATAATAATACATGGTTATGTATGGTAATACGTGGTTTTCAAAAGGAAAAAATGAGCTGGAAAATGTGAGTAGCTCATGCCTATTCAGGGATTGCTAAATGTATGCTAAATGCTAAATGTGTTTTTAGCGTAATTTGTGGCGTAATTCGTGTCTATCATTGCAAGACACGTTTCATATTCATGTTTATAGTGGTTTAAATCATTCAATTGGAGCATGATTAATAGTTATGAGGCAGCTTAGCAGTCACAACTAATAAAAACGCTAGCAGCAATATTAGCCATTTAAGCTACGTTGCTAAAATATCAGATGAAGCATCATGTTAGATTTACTTAGACCATGTTTGTGATCTTTTTATGAGTGTTTAGCATGATTACAACCCTTCTTTTCTAATCTCACATTTGGAGCACCTGGTGTTTTCACTACTGTGTGCAAATGAAGTTGCTAAATAAATACAGGTGGGGTCTCAAAACGGTATTCTGCAAGCTTTGCCTCAAGGCTTACAGCTAATGCAGAACAACCACAACATTTCGAACAAGCCTGTCTCGCCATGCCCGAACTGCCCACAGAAAAAGGACAGGATGTACAGAGAGCCAGAAATCAACAATAGGAGTGGATTACATACTGTATGTACACACAAGCTATATAATAACAGCCACTGGGCTCCTTTAAGACTGGTGCCATTTTTTTAAACCTAAAGTCTAAGCCTACTATAAAAAATGATGGTCGCTAGTAGTAAATTGAGGTATTACGTTGATTTGGTCCAAAAACTAAATCTAAAAGGTGTTCAGTCATAGCTGGGCTAGTAGTTGACAGCTGAAGTGGTAATCTGACAAGTGGAGGACAGGTACAGGCATGAAGAGTGTGGGGTGTCACTTTTTTCTGTCCATTGCAATACTATGAAAAGTATGGAAGCTAGTTTCTGCCATGGAATTAAAAAAAATAATAATAAAAAAGGTAACTGTGACCTTCCTTGTGATTATGAGTAAATTAAATTTTAAACTGGAACGTTTTTCTTCCAAATCCTCAAATCCTAATGATTAATGATTAAAAAATGAACATATCATATCATAATTTTTTACTCAAATTCTTAGCCTACATCATGTTATTCCAACGCTATCTCACAGCAATTCGTAACTTTTTATTTAGTGGCTAACTCGTATGAATTCGTACGATTTGCTCATCAACCAATGACGGTTGTGTTTAGGGGTGTGGTTGGGTGCCACACCGCCTTTTTTAAATCGTACATTTTCGTACGACTGAACTCGTACAAATTCGTACTAATTAGCCACTAAACTGCCAAAACGTAAAATACTTACGTTTGCTCGTGAGATCAGGCTGGTTATTCTGACTTTTTTCAAATTCTGAATTTATATCTTGCAATTCAGACAATTCTTGCAATTTTTTCAGAATACTGGATTTTTTTTTCTCAAAATTTTGATTTTATATCTTAAAATTGTTTAAAAAAATCTTTAATGGAAATCTGATTTTCAGATTTGTAATTATTGTCTCTTTTTAAATATATTAACTCAATAATTTATTTACATTTCACTTTTTATATGTGCATTTCTGTGTGGAGTTTGCATGTTCTCCCCGTGTTGGCGTGGGTTTCCTCCGGGTGCTTCGGTTTCCCCCACAGTCAAAAGACATGCGCTATAGGTGAATTGGGTTAGCTAAATTGGCCGTAGTTTATGTCTGTGAATGAGTGGGTATAGGTCTTTTCCAGTAATGGGTTGCAGCTGGAAGGGGCATCCGCTGTGTAAAACAAATGCTGGATAAGTTGGCGGTAATCTCCACAGTGGCAACCCCTGATGAATAAAGGGACTAAGCCGAAGGAAAATGTTTTCAAATCATTAGCACAAAACTTACATTCATGGAAAACATTTTTCTGAGACAATTTTGGATGATTGCAATATTTAAAATCTTACCACTATAAGTTGAGAGAATTCAAAAGTAAAATTATGATGTTTCAGACATAATATGTCTTTAAATTTTTTTAACCGCCAGAATTCGGAGACTAAAATGTATTTCCTTTCTGTTTTCAACCTGTACAGCAGAAACATGCTTTTATGAAAACACATGCAAGGCAAGCCATTGGAAACAGAAAAAAAGGTATGCGCTGCATTCCACGGATATTTTGGATCTGGGAATAGAATGCCTGTTAGGACCTGCCTGACTGCTGCACGCGCACCCGTTTGTCAGGGACGTCCCAGCATGCAGCAGGAGTGTGGGGAAGGGGCTGGAATGCAGGAGGCGGAGGCTCTGGACAACAATTGCATCTCCAACTACTTGCACAGGTGCGCGGTCAGGACTCAGGTGGGTTTTTTCTTTCGAAGGGGGGGCTTGTACATTCCAGTGGCCCTTAAACAGACAGCAGCACTTTCTCCATTCATGCCAGGATGTCTTCGGCTCAAACCAGTCCTGTGGGAAGCTGCCGAACAGGTTGAGTGAAGAGGATGATTCTCTTTGCATCAGCACCATAAAGCTGTCTGTCTGCTGCTGATGTCACCAGCGATGAATCTGTATGTCATACTGATGTTCATATGCTCTTGCATTTGCATGGTCATGCTTCAAGTGAAGTTCATAGGAAGCTCTCAGGAGAATTGAAAGCGTTGATAGACTCTGCGGGGGGAAAACGTACACAGAGTACACTTTTGAAATGAGTACTTATGAAAATTATATTCTTTAGAATATATTCAAATGTAATGCTTTAAGACGCTTAAATTAATGTTAACTCTGATCAAATGAAAATATATTATAGTACAAATAGTATTATTATTATATGTAATTAGTTTATAAGTTTTTAAAATGCTTTTCTAGGAATTTATTAAATATTTATGTCATTTCATAAATACCTGTTTTAGTCTTTGAAATGGTTACAGGTTGCTGGTGATGAGCAATTTGATCAAATTTACTGTAATATCATTTGTGCTGAAACATGTCATGGATTAATATATTTATTACATATTTACATTTATTTATTTGTATATATAATGCACTTTTTAAATGAGATTACTGTATGTTCAATTAAAAAACTACATCTTTTTTACGTCTAAGTTTTTTACAGCTTTTTTTACAGCTCAAAAAAGGAGTGTAAATTACCAAAAAAAAAAAATTTATAAATCAACTTTCAACGTCTAATTCAAAACTTCAACTTTCTAAATCAAAATTGTGACTTAAAAAGTTAGAATTATGAGATATAACTGGTGAGTCATTTTTTGACCTTTTTAAAGTCATAATGTAGATTTAGTAAGACATAATACTAACTTTAAAGTCTTATTTTAAATGTCACCACACTGGAATGAACCGCCAACTATTCCAGCATTTGTTTTACGCAGTTGATGCCCTTTCAGCCACAACTCTCTCTCCTTGACACACACACGCTGATACATATGGCCAGTTTTGATTTCCCAATTCACCTATAGCGCATGTCTGTGGACTGTGGGGGGAAAACGGAGCACCCGGAGGAAACCCGCACAAACATGGGGAGAACATGTAAACTCCACATAGAAATGTCTCCTGGCCCAGCTGGGACTTGAACCAACGACCTTCTTGCTGTAAGGCGACAGTGCTAACTGAGCCACCGTGTTGCCCCACTTTCCCCATTTAAAGTACATTTTTTCACAATTTGTTTAAAAATTATGACATTAAGAATGGTGGTCCCAGCTTCGTCAGTTGGCATTTCTTTGTGGAGTTTGCATGTTCTCCCCGTGTTTGCGTGCATTTCCTTTGGGTGCTTCTCTAGGTTTCCCCCACAGGCCAAAAACGTAGTATAGGTGAATTGGGTAAACAAAAATTGGCCGTTGTGTGTCAATGTAAGAGTGTATGGGTGTTTCCCGGTGCTGTATTGCAGCTGGAAGGGCATCCACTGCATAAAACATATGCTGGAATAGTTGGCGGTTCATTCCGCTGTGGCAACTCCTGATAAATAAGGGACGAAGCCGAAGGAAAATTAATTAATGAACGAATTATGACTTTAAAAGTCTTTTAAGTCATAATTAAACTAGACTTTTGAGCATGTTTTCTTTTATACAGTACAAGTATTCAGACCCCCTTTAATTTTTCACTCTGTTATATTGCAGTCGTTGGCTAAAATAATTTAAGTTCATTTTTTTCCTTATTATACACACAGCACCCCATATTGAAAGAAAAACACAGAATTATTGACACTTTTGCAGTTTAATTACAAAAGAAAACTGAAATATCACATGGTCCTAAGTATACTACCTGACAAAAGTCTTGTCATTGAAGATGGAGTAGACATGGAAGATGAATCTAAAAAATCTTGATGGACTCTGGGAGTCCTGAAAGAAAGCTTTCTTTGGCATTCTAGATGACTTTATTAAAAAGTCATTTGAGTCATTGCAGAGATGTATGGATGCAGTCGTCCAAGCTCATGGGAGTCATACACAATATTGATTCTTTTTCCACTGCACCATGACTTCATATTATATACTGTACATTGTTTCTGTTAAATGACAAGCAACATCAGAACTTATTGTACTAATTAAATATTTAAAAATCAAGGCATGCTCATGTTTATTTTGGTAAAATAAGCGTAATAGAGGCCTTTGCCTTCATAGCCATTTCTGATACCAAATGATCAACTCGAAGTTATTATTTGTTGTTCCTAAATTTTGGATAGGCAACAAGACTTTTGTCGTTGTTGTGAAGCCACTCCTTCATTATTTTAGTTGTGTTCTTATGGTTCACTGACTTGTATAAAGTAATCCTTCGGCCCAGTCTGTCAATTGCAACCAGTCGTCCTGTACCTGCAGCTGCCAAGGGTTCTGGTCATACCAAACGTCTTCCATTTAAGGATTGGAGGCCACTGTACTCTTAGGAATCTTAAGTGCAGCAAAAAACAAAAAAAATCTAACCTTGGCCAGATCTGTGCCTTGCCACAATTCTGCCTCTGATCTCTTCAGGCAGTTCCTTTGACCTCATGTTTCTCATTTGCTTTGACATGCATCTTGAGCTGTAAGGTGTGTGGCTTTCCCAATCAAGTCCAATCCATATTATTAAACACAGCTTAACTCAAATAAAGGTGTAGAACCATCTCAAGGATGATCAGATGAAATGGACAGTAAAATATATGAACGTCACAAGGGTCTGAATATAGGACCATATGAAATTTCAGTTTTTCTTTTTTTATAAATCTGCAAAAATGTCAACAATTCTGTGTTTTACTGTCATTGTGGGGTGCTGTGTGTACATTAATGAGGAAAAATTAAACTTAAATAATTTTAGCAAATGGCTGCAATATAAGTGAAAAAACTAAGGTTTGAATACTTTCCCTATCCACTATGGTGGAAATACTGTCATTATGAAATTTTTAAGTTATTTAAGTCGAAGAACAAAGTGTAAATTAAGTAAACTGAACTTAATTTAACTTATATTATGTTCAAAAATGATGTTTGCTGTTTGTTCAAGTTACTCATTTAAAATGAGCAATTCTTGAGTTTTTTGAGACAACTTAATTGTTTTACATTAAATCAACGTACATTTAAAAAAACTAATAAGCCAACAAATTGATTGCGTAAAAGCCAGCATTGTTCAAAGCGTATTTGTTGGTAAGTTTATCAAATATATGTTATTAAAATTTAAGTACGCAACAGGTGAAAAAAAAATCATATGATAATTTAATAAATGCAATTTTATATTTATAAAATAATGACAAGGCGCCACGGTGGCGTAGTGAGTAGCACGTTCGCCTCACAGCAAGAAGGTCGCTGGTTCAATCCCCGGCTGGGTCAGTTGGCATTTCTGTGTGGAGTTTGCATGTTCTCCCCGTGGTTGCGTGGGTTTCCTCCGGGTGCTCCGGTTTCCCCCACAGTCCAAAGATATGCGGTACAGGTGAATTGGGTACGCTAAATTGTCCATAGTGTATGTGTGTGAATGAGAATGTATGGATGTGTTTCCCAGAGATGGGTTGTGGCTGGAAGGGCATCCGCTGCGTAGAACAAAGGCTGGATAAGTTGGCGGTTCATTCCGCTGTGGCGACCCCGGATTAATAAAGGGACTAAGCCGAAAAGAAAATGAATGAATGAATGAAAATAATGACAATGAGTGTTGAGCTAATAATGTTAGTGAATAGTGAATAGCGTTGTTGTAACATTCTTTGAAATATCTTCTTTTGTGTTGGGAAACTCATGCCCTGTTTATGTGGAAAATCCCTTCAATATCGCTTTTAATTCTCATAAAAGTAAAAAGTTGTTTATCATATCATTCCTTAGATGCTTTTCATTACACAAATATGGGCGTATCGTGGTCTGTAATGAGTAGCTGTAATATTTTCC
This sequence comes from Danio albolineatus, assembly GCA_903798035.1. Classification (NCBI taxonomy): domain Eukaryota; kingdom Metazoa; phylum Chordata; class Actinopteri; order Cypriniformes; family Danionidae; genus Danio; species Danio albolineatus. The sequence continues at coordinate 217,404 of CAIGQQ010030848.1, read as the reverse complement.
CAGCTTTCAAGAACTTTGATCAAGTCTCAACAAAGCTGTGGCCAAATTGTTGCGTGTAAATGTGTTTTAATGCACACTAATAGCATTTCTCAATATGAAAGTCATTCCGTACAACAGATGTGGGGGAGGAACAGAGTCTGACACATGAGGAAGTAGATCCATCCCATCAAACACTTCCTCTGTTTTCCACTGACATACAACCATATTACCGTAATAACAATACCACTCAACTGACAGCTTCCACGCTCACCACAATGACGGAAATATCTATTCATGCACCAGTGTTTTAGATGAAAAAAGATTAGTATTTAATGCTGTTAATAGTTGTATCTTTTATTTTATAGACATAAATCTGTCTTTTTTAGATATGGAGATATGGAGAAATAACTAAACCACAGTTACAGTTGTTGGTTTTAGTGATTCTTTTAAAAAAATATTTAAAAACTAACTAAAAACTTTTTTGAGCGCACATTTAGAAAATTAAAGTTCCTCTTTTTGTCATGTAAAAAAAAGGAGTTCCCCAAGGATCTATATCAGCTCCTCTTTTGTTTTTTATTTTTATTAACGATCAAGGCCTGGCTGTGGACTCCAGGCCCGGACTACCAGGCCCGGATTAAGAATTCAGAAGCCCCTGGGCACAATGTCTTGTAGAGCCCCTACCTGGCTGCACCCATATTCATTCATTCATTCACTCCTCATTAATCCGGGGTCGCCACAGCGAAATGATCCGCCAACTTATCCAGCATTTGTTTTACGCAGCGGATGCCCTTCCAGCCACAACCCATCTCTGGGAAACATCCATACATTCTCGTTCACACACATAGACTACGGACAATTTAGCTGTCACGGTTCACGGATCTGTATGTTCCTTTCTGTGTGTCTGCTTACCCAATTCACCTATAGCACATGTCTTTGAACTTGTGGGGGAAACCGGAGCACCCGGAGGAAATCCACGCAACCACGGGGAGAACATGCAAACTCCAGAAAAAACAGAAATGCCAACTGACCCAGCCGAGGCTCGAACCAGCGACCTTCTTGCTGTGAGGCAACAGCACTACCTACTGCGCCACTGCGTCACCCCTATTAAAGATATAGATTATTAAAAGAAACATTCAGCAAAAGAGACATTTGTATTTCGTATTTCACTATGCATTTCATCTGATAGGCTAATCTTCAAAGCCCATTAAACACATATTGTCAAATCCCACACAGAATTTTTCAGATTTTATGAAAATGAAAAAGGCAGATATGTTGATTATTAGACTCGTTTTCAAACTGCCTCTTCAGCGTTTCCATGGTCGAAAAGGAGGATTTCATTTATTATTTCTGAATAAAGGGGGAATCTATCACAGTCTAATTATTATTTTTAATATTTAGCCTACACACTGTGAGATAGTCTAAGATTTTAGTGAATTTTTTTTTGTAAAAAGTTTTAATTTCCAAGATAAATAACATTTTACAATTGCATATCAAGCTGTCGGGATCTCCTCATGGTTGAACTGAGTGGTTATCCGAAAAAAGAACACATATCAACACGCAGTAGTTGCTTTTTAGATGCAGTTTAGGCCTTTATGCAGCTGACAGCGCACACACAGCCGCGGTAATAAATTAAAATAATATAGCCTACTTTGCAGCTCTCTTTTAAAAATATCAGGCCTATATAAAATAGCAGACAGACTATTTTGGTGAGGTGTTTTCCTTTTTATACTTCGGATGTATTTTAATATTATTTTGATGAATTAGCTTTAATTTTTAACTGCTTTCGTTTTTTATGCTGTGTATTGTGTGTGTATATGTGCATCATATGTATATGTATAGAGTGTATCGTGTGTGTATATGTATAGAGTGTGTGGGGTGTATCATTTGTGTGTATAGAGTATGAAATGTATATGTATAGAGTGTATCATGGGTATATGTTTAGGGTGTGTATATGTATAGAGTGTATCATGTGTGCATATGTATTGGGTGTACAGTATATTCATAGAGTGTTTCATGTGTGTTTATGTATAGGGTGTATATGTAAAAGAGTATCTGATATATACAGTATATGAATAGAGTGTATGATGACATACTGCATGACATCAATTTCCAGTGGGTCAGTGGTAATGTGACTTTCATCTCAAGCCAGAGACCCGGGTTCTATCCTAGATCCTGACAGCAGTGTTTCATGTGTGCATCTATATGGAGTTAATGGTGTGTATGTAAATGTATAGAGTGTACTGTGTGTAAATGTGTAAAGTGTATCATGAGTGTATATATAGGGTGCATCACGTGTGTATATGTACAGAGTGTATTGTATCTAGATGTGTATTGTATCTCACAAGCCAGAGACGCGGGTTCTATCCCAGACCCTGACAAGAGTGTTTGAAGTGTATTGTGTGTGTATGTATTGGGTATGATGTATAGTGTTTATATGTATAGAGCATATTGTGTGTGTATATGTATAGAGTGTATCATGAGTATATATGTATTGGGTCTGCCTTTATAGGGTATACCATTTGTGTGTATAGGGTATGAAATGTATGATGTATAGGGTGTATATGTATAAAGAACATCATAATTGTGTATGTATAGAGTGTGTCATGAGTATATGTATAAGGTGTATCATGTGTGCTTATGTATAGGGTGTGTATTGTGTGTGAATCATTTGTATATGTATATAGTGTATATGTATTGGGTGTATTGTGTGTGTGTATATGTATAGAGTGTTTTGTGTGTATATGTATAGGGTATATCATTTGTGTAAATAGGGTATGAAATGTATGATATTTATTTATAGAGTTTATATGTATTCAATTCTCAATTCTGGCACCTCTCCTGTTCAACTTTTATATGCTCCCTCTGAGCCAAATAATGAGAAAGAACCAAATTTCCTACCACAGCTATGCTGATGACACTCACATCTATATAGCCTTACTGCCTAATAACTACAGCCCCATTGACACCCTCTGCCAATGCATTGATGAAATTAACAATTGGATTTGCCAAAACGTTCTTCAGTTAAACAAAGAGAAAACTGAAGTCATTGCATTTGGGAACAGAGATGAGGTTCTCAAGGTGAATGCGTACCTTGGCTCTAAGGGTCATACAACAAAATATAAGGTCAAGAATCTTGGTGTGACTCTGGAGTCAGATCTCTGTTTCAACAGTCATGTCAGAGCAGTCAGTAAATCAGCATACTATCATCTCAAAAACATTGCAAGAATTAGATGCTTTGTTTCCAGTGAAGACTTAAAGAAACTTGTTCATGCTTTTATCAGCAGCAGGGTGGATTACTGTAATGGGCTCCTCACTGGCCTTCACAAAAAGACAGTCAGACAGTTGCAGCTCATTCAGAATGCTGCAGCCAGGATTCTGACCAGAACCAGGAAATCAGAGCACATCACACCTGTCCTCAGATCTTTGCACTGGCTCCCAGTTACATTCAGAATATATTTTAAAGTATTATTACTGGTCTATAAATCACTGAATTGACTAGGACCTCAATACATTACAGATATGCTTACTGAATGCAAACCTAATAGATCACTCAGATCTATTAGGTTTACACCCCCCGCTGCTGGAATCAGCTTCCAGATTTGATCAGATGTGCTCCAACATTAGGTACATTCAAATCAAGACTCAAAACACATCTGTTTAGCTGTGCCTTTACTGAATGAGCACTGTGCTACATCTGACAGATCGCACTATTGTGTCTTTCTTTTCTTTTTCATTCATTCATAACTTGTTTTAACTCATTTTAATCAGTTTAATATATGTATAGAGTGCATTATGTGTGTATATGTATAGAGTGTGTAGGGTGTATCGTGTGTACATGTATAGGATGTATCGTTTGTGTGTGTAAGGTATTGTGTGTGTGTATAGAGTATATATGTATAGTATGCATTGAATGTATCGTGTGTGTATGTGTATATGTATAGGGTGTATCATTTGTATGTATAGGGTATGATGTATAGAGTGTACCAAGCATAGATGTGTATGGAATGTATCATGTATGTATAGAGTGTATAGGTTATGATGTATAGTGTGTATATGTATAGAGTGTATTGTGTGTGTATGTATAGAGTGTATCATGAGTATTTATGTATAGAGTGTGTATATGTATAAAGTGTATAGTGTGTGTATATAGTATGTTTAGGGTGTATCATTTGTGTGTATAGGGTATGAAATGTATGATGTATATGTATCAAGAGTAGATGTGTATAGGATGTGCATGGAATGTATCATGTATGTCTATGTATGTGTATATGTATAGAATGTATTGTGTGTATATGTATAGAGAGTATTGTGTTTGTGTTTGTGTATGTATAGAGTGTGTCATGAGTATATGTATAGGGTGTATCATGTGTGCATATGTATGGTGTGTATATGTATAGAGTGTATCATGAGTATATGTATAGAGTGTATCATGTGTGCATATGTATTGGGTGTATATTTATATAGTGTTTATGTATAGGGTGTATAGTGTGTGTATATGTAAAGCGTATCTTATATATATGTATAGAGTGTATTTTGTGAGTATATGTATAGAGTGTTTTTTTTTTTTTTTTGCCTTGCTTGACATCAATTTCCAGTGGCTCAGTGGTAATGTGACATTCTTCTCACGCTAGAGACCAGAGTTCTATTCCATACCACGACAGGAGTGTTTCATGTGTGCATCTATTTGCAGTGTATGATGTGTGTCTATGTATCGTGTGTGTACCTATAGAGTATATTTTGTGTGTATATGTATACAGTAGGGTGTATCGTGTGTGTATATGTATTGGGTCTATATGTATAGGGTGTATTGTGTGTGTGTGTGTATAAAAATATATTTATATATAGATACAGTGGACTGTACCATTTGTGTGTATAGGGTATGATGTACAGTATGTATAGAGTGTATCAAGAGTAGATGTGTATGAAATGTATCATGTGTGTATGGTATGTATAGAGTGTGTATATGTATAGGATGTATTGTTTGTGTGTATAGGGTATGATGTACAGTATGTATAGAGTGTATCATCAGTAAATATGTATAAAGTGTGTAGTGTATGTATAGGGTGTATCATTTGTGTGTATAGGGTATGAAATGTATGATTTATATGTATAGAGTGTATCAAGTGTAGATGTGTATGGAATGTATCATGTATGTCTATGTGTATAGGGTGTATCGTGTGTATGTGTGTGTATATGTATAGGATGTATCGTGTGTGTCTATGTAAAGTGTATCTTATATATATGTATAGAGTGTATTCTGTGTGTATATGTATGGTGTGTATTTTTTTGCCTTGCTTGACATCAATTTCCAGTGGCCTAGTGGTAATGTGATGTTCTTCTCACACCAGAGACCTGGGTTCTATCCCACACCCTGACAGGATTGTTTCATGTGTGTTCATGTATAGGGTGTGTTATGTGTATATGTATGGAGTGTGTTGGGTGTCTTTGTATAGAGCTTGTGTCTTTTTATATATATATATTAGGGCTGTCAAAATTAGCGCATTGACGCACGCTGATTAATTTGAAATATTTAAACCGTTAAAAAAATTAACGCATTTAACGCAGGGGCAGGTTTTTTTTTGTTTCCTGTTGTGGCCGACGTGTGTTCAGGGCCGGCACGTCCATAGAGACGACCTGAGCGGCCGACAAGGGCGGCAGAATAGTGAGCAAACCCCCCAGTCCTCACTTTAATCCGCGACACCTACTCCCTCCCTCCCGGCTGGGTGTGCGCTCTCTCTCTCTCTGTCTGTGTGTGTTGTGACGCTTTGCGCGGATAGCCAGTGGAAAAAAAGGAGCTTCAGGACGAAATTATCATTTCAGACTCAAACCTTTATAGTCAGCCCCCTTTAGCGTCACAAGAATTACAGTTGAAAACACAAAATAAAAGTAAACAATATGTAAAAGTGTAGTATTTTGAGGGGAAGAGCAGCGCACATACTTGTTTCTCCCGCTCCTCACACACGCAGACTGACTCCCGCAGCGCACACACTCGGGAGTTGGGGTGCAGCTCTTAAAGGGCAACACACATACATAATGTGGTATATACCAAGCGGCAACCTCCCGCTCTCCCTCTGGAAGCCAATACGGAAGTAACTAAAACTTGCAATTCATCGAAAATTCCGCTAGTCCTGGCTGTCCTGGCTCCATAATAGAGCAAATCTCCAATGAGCCCACTGGTGAAATGGCCAATTTTACAGCAGAAAAAAAGGTGTTTACAGCCTGTTACAAAGAACGATTTTGGTTCATATAGCTTATATTACCCTTCATGACAACTGTGAGGGGGGTGAATTTTTTTATAACTCATCCGTTTCCTTTATATTAAGCTAAATTAAGTTTGCATAATTAAGGGCGTGGCCACTTGAGTGACAGTTAGTCGCGCTGGTCGCCGTCACGTCACCTTAGCTGATTCCGCCTGATTCATCGTGTTTTTGTGTTGTTTTATATGGCTTTACACAGTCAGTTGCCTTTTGGAATTATTTCCTGCAATTATCAGATAATATGGCATGCTGTGTGCACTTAATTGTGCTCACAAACCATTCACGTGGCCTCCGTTTCCCAGGTGAGTGAAATTATATACTTATACCATCTCTATAAATGTAATTGCTTTATTTAGGATACTTTATCATTTATAATGTTCTTCAGAACTCTAATGCACTCCAGAATCTGACAGATTGATCAGCTGTAGTCTATAAAATCGCCATTTGAAGCGTTGTCATACAGTGTTCTGCCTGGATTTCCTAAATAGCCCTGCATTTACTAACACAGACTATATCTGAAGTATTTGGATGTAATCCGCACTTTCTTCCTGTTGAAAAACGTCTTAAGAACGATTTTAAGTGGCTTGATGTATTACAACAGTGTTTTCAACAGACTAAACACTTTATTGATATAGTGTACAACCAAGCACGTGTGTTCAGAACACAAACGAGTCATAGGTAATGAAATATGATGTGTTTCTCCCATAAGAAAGCTCTTAGCTTAATGCCAGCATGCGTCCCGTAGCTCCGCTCACGCTCCGCCCACGCTCCGCCTCTTTGCCCTTGTTTGGTATGCCTCGGTTGGTGCGATGACGCGCGAACAAAATGGCGACGGTTGGCCACGCCTACTAGTGGCTTCTTTTGGGTTCATCAGAAACCTATGGGTGACGTCACGGATACTACGTCCATATTTTTTACAGTCTATGGTATATACACATAGTAGTGGACGTTACAGTGTGTGTGTGTGCGTGCGTGCGTGTGTGTTGTCACCCGATAATGTCAATAAACTGGAGTCTTAGCAACTGGCTAAACGTTAAGGAGGACTAAGCAAAATTGTTTCTATTTTATAATTAATGTTCTCAACTCGCAAAACAACTTTACAATGAATACAATTGTTTGTATTCAATACTTTATTAATATTATTTTTTCTTCCAATTTCCATATTTGCAATGCCTGTATTTTGGATTTTTTTGTAGTTCACATAGAATCCAACATGGAAATTTTTTTGTTTGTTATTGCCATTGATTGTTTTAAAATTCAAATGGCACTTACATGCCTGTGTTTTAAGAGATCTTCTCACGCCAGACACCTGGGTTCTATCCCAGACCCTGAGAGTAGTGTTTCATGTGTTTCAATTTAAAACAACTGAAAGTGATTTAAAAAACATAAAATGTTCTCATAAGAATATTTTTAGTTCTGAATTCCTAAACTAGAGGAACAACAGATATCCAGTTTGTAAAAATACAGTTTCAAGTTTCAAGATGAAGAAGTTCAAAAGATCAAATTCTAAATTCTAAAATTCAAAACCTGTTATTCAGATCGTGAAATTCAGATTCTGCAGATAGTAGGTCAGAGGGGATCAACAGGGAAGAGCAGACGATCTCCGAAAAGTCAAACTAAGCATTTTGGCTAATCACAGAGCTGCATGAGTTTTCTGGTGTATGATTATCGGGGGTCAGCTATTGTAAGAAATATATTCTTATTCATGAACCAAATTCATATATTTAATTCAATTACATCTTATTGGTTATTAAATTTTATTTATGCTTTTGGTGTTTGGAGGGATAAAGAGCTGATTCTGACCTACATGTATACTGTAACCTCTTATGGGTTATTTCAGCTGACACAGGGCTCTTACACCTTTTCCAAAGTCATATTTAGGGACATTTCAAGCTCTTTACAGGTGTATTTTCAAACTGCCCCAGCATTTTACAACTGTGGTAAATGAAAAATTTGCATGCACACACGTCAAATTATATAAGATTCTATTTGTTACAATATTCTATAGTACAACATAGCAAATAGTACAGTATTTTAATGATATGTGGTCCGTGTATCATCCGTTCATTTGATTATTCCTTTTATTCTGGAA
>CAIGQQ010030848.1:193777-208676 GCA_903798035.1 Danio albolineatus | reverse complement strand
ATTTATAAAAAAAGGGCACAAAAACTGTACTACTGTTGTCTGTATGAATCGTTTACATGATGTTTGATATGTATTTTGAATTTTGCACTGCACTTTATTGTGTTTTAGGTTTAGATTTTTTTGTCAGCCTTCATAGTAACTGCATGAAGAAAAACAACAACCAGCACAGACTTAGGATTTTCTAAATTTAAAAATAAAGTTTTTAAATAACAGACTTGAAACATCATGAGGTCAAGGACATTTGTGTGAACCCGAAACTGATATATAATTATACCAATAGCAACATTCATTTTCTTGTTGGCTTAGTCCCTTTAATAATCCAGGATCGCCACAGTGGATTGAACCGCCAACTTATCCAGCATGTTTTTTATGCAGCAGATGCCCTTCCAGCTGCAACCCATCTCTGGGAAACATCCACACACACTCATTCACAATCATACACTATGGACAATTTTAGCGTACCCAATTCACCTATACAACATGTCTTTGGACTTGTGGGGGAAACCGGAGCACCCCAAGCAACCACAAGGACCCAGAACCGGAGGACCTGGAGCAACCACGAGGAGAACATCTCCACACAGAAATGCCAACTGACCCAGCCAGGGAGCGAATCAGTGACCTTCTTGCTGTAAGACGAACGTGCTACTCACTACGCCACCGTGGCACCCACAATAGCAACAACATTTATTTATTTGTTTGTTTGTTTATTAATATTAAATTGACATATTTTTCTATTTTTATATTGCTCTGAAATGTAAATATATCATTTGTTTTTTACTAGCATTTATAAGTGTCGAAACCTTCATGAGCTTTTTTTTTTTGTGGTTGAACACAAAAAAAAAAGATATTTAGAAGAAAGCCTAAAAGCTGTAACCATTGACTTCCATAGTAGGACAAACAAAAACTATGGATGTCAATGGTTACAGGTTTCCAACCTTTTTTTTTAAATATCTTCTTCTGTGTTCAACAGAAGAAAGAAACTTATGAAGGTTTGAAACAAGAAAATGGTGAGTAAATTATGACAGAAGTTTCATTCAACTGTCCCTTTATATACTCTTCCCTTGGGTTAACCTGATGAAAGGCGAGAAAGAGGGTTTTTAAAGACTAACAGTGCCCCCTTTTGGTATGGTTTGAAAATATATCCCATGTGGGGAAATTGTGCCTCACAATGTCTGACTAGAATTGACACAAAATGTTACAATTAAACAGACATAGTAGTATATTGCATTTGAATTATTAGAATTAGACCTTTAATTTTTAAGCATCTGACCTAGACTTGCTTTATTTACTAGTTGGCTCAATAGTTATTTAAAGAGTGCAATAAATATTCAGTCCAGTCGCAGCCAACTAATATATTAAACATTTACAAACCATCAACTGTTAATCATTTAAACCGTTTAACGTTTTTAAGTGTGCTTCGGCATATTCCTCCAGGATTTAGTGGTCATCAGTGATATCATAGTGATAATTTGCTTCCACCAACAGTTAAGCTTCCATCAAAACCAATACAGTTCCCATTCTAGACATTAAAACTATTAGGCTATATGTAAGAGTTTCCAATCATTTCAGCCGATTGCTCTGGTGAAATTTGTGCAAAAAGAATTCTTTTATCTGAACAGTGTGTATTGTTGTAGAGAGAATGGTTTTACTTCTTCTCACTATTAAAAAGTCAAGCCAAACCGATATGTCCATACCCATATATAAAACTGCACTGGGACACTTGTCTATACTCATATGATAAGTATATTCTTAGTCCTGACCAAAGTTTATAGAAATTAATGTTTTATTTGAAATACTTTTTAAATATTTTAAAATAAATGTTTGTCTAGTAGTCCTTTTTAGCAGAGGACACAATGCTGCTTCTATTTAACAAAGCCAAACGAAATGTTCCCATGATGTTCCCGTATGGTTCAAGTTTGATTATTTTTTTCGGAACCAAACAAAAGCATTCTTGAAACTTTCTCTGTATGTTGTTTATTTGATTGATTGAATTATTCATTAGTTCATTTATGTGAGCATCCTTTTTTAGTCTGATTAGTCACTCTTAAAATGTTCTTATTTGCTGAAATTATCTTCAGCAAATGAAAACTTTAAATGGCGGATGGCTGCTTCTCACTCAGAGCTGTTTATGCTAATGAGGGAGAGATCGTCACTAATGGGCAGGTCTTTCCCCCTGTGATGACATGTACAAAGGGAGAATGTCAATCAAAGTGTTTCTGCAGTCTTTTTTTATCAAGTGAGATTTTAAAAAATAGAATTAAGTAAGTTTTAGCGGCTGGCTATATTCACACACTGTTGCTACACAGCTATGCATGATTTTTGCATAATAGGTCCCCTTTGAACTTAGAGAGAACATTCTATTTGTTTAAATAAAACTATCCTAACAACTAACAACAAAGATTGTTCTGGAAATGTTATAGAAAACTAATGTGTAAAATGTCCCAGGTATAGCCCCAAAAATATCTGGAGGCAGCCTTGATGATGTAACCTGAGACTGCGTCTCTCAGTGATGCAATGACAGATACAATGCACTCGATGGAGCTAGTGACATCCCTGATTTTGTATCATTTGGAGACTGTCTGCTCATAAAGCTTGAGCTGTATTGTCAAACCACCACAGATCCATAAATACACAATCATGACACTAACCTCGTCTTGATAGTAGTGCACAGCTTACTCTTGAACATATCTTGGCATAATAAAGAACTTCAGCTTAAATCCCACTTGTTTACAGTGGGAAGGGTTTATGACGTATACTTCAGTTAGCCACCAGGAGGTGCTCAAATGTTTTACCTTCACTTTTCAACCATAGAGAACACTTAAAGGAACACTGGAAATAATTAATATATTTTACAAGCCCTCTAAATTCAAACATTTTCGATGTATCAATAGTTGGGTCTGAACCAATATACTATATAATGCACTATATTGGATGTTGATCATTTTCTAGGGGTATCCAAATTCGGGGTATTCAAGTAAGCAACATTTTACCCACAATCCACATTAAATTTGACCTACATTCACACTGCATTTCATTCAGAAGGGCTCATACCTATGCCCTAATACCCCTTTTATACCCTATTAATCAGAGGTCAACCCACACAGGTCTAGAGGAACAGAGTCATGCAGATTTTAATTTCAAAATTAATCACTTTTGAACAGGTTAATCAAGGTTTTATCAGGGATGCATTTCAGTCCTCTCCCTTGTTCACTAGTCAGTGCACTCATCAAGAAGTCAGCCGTTTAGGCTCTGTCATTCAGTCATTCATTTATTTTTCCTCATTCATTTTTATTTTATCTCTATTTCAGTGGTCGCCACAGCAGAATGAACCACCAACTATTTCGGCATATGTTTTACGCAGCGGATGCCCAGCTGCAACCCAGTAATGGAAAACACCCATACACTCTCGCATTCTTTCTCTCTCACACACACACACATACACGACAGGCAATTTATTTTATTCATTTCACCTATACCACATGTCTTTGGACTGTGGGGGAAATCAGTGTACCGGAAAGAAACCCATGCGAACATCTCTATTAGCCACTGTGCCACCCTGAAGGTTCTGTCTCAATTGCAAAATCCTTCTAGTGCACCGAAACGTTTGCACTGAAAATTCCCACAATGTACTGTGCATCGATCTGCATTATGCTCTCTTAATGGAAGTTTGGAAGCATGAAACGTGTCAACATTGTAGCAGTAGACTATACACGTTGTAGCAATGTACAACATTGTAGCAATGTAGTTGTCAATGTAGGAAGCATTAAACATGAAACATAAACCAAATCATCAAACATAAGGACAAACAAGAGGCATTTGTTTAAATTGAATTTGTTATATTATTTAAGTTGACAACAATTCAGCAAACATTTATAAATGTTTAATAGTTGAAATATTGCTGGTTAATGAATCTATCAAATTTCTTAGCTATAAAGAACTTTTAAAACTTTGTCAAATTATTTTATGATAAATATTAATTTTGCTGTTGTTTATAAATTCCAGTTATGATGATGTACAATGAGGAAATTCTCATGTCACACTCAGTGTCAAAGTGTGTAGAGAACCAGCCCATCACTGTCCTTACCAGAGGGTAAATTCCTACTGATTGACAACCTCAGGAGATAGAGAGCTGATTGAGACATACCCTATGTATACTTGAAACTTTCAAACAGGTGTGTTGAGGCAAGTTGGACACTGGCCCTGCAGGCTCAAGTTTGCTGACCCCAACTCTGAAGTGACAGTTTTGAATGTATTAGTGCATAGAGATGAGGCCAAAGTCTCCATCAGCTCAAATACCCTTAGTCCTGCATTTTGAAGGGCCCTTCAAAGTGGCCAGTGTTGAGCACTTCAGTTTGGAACTACATTTCTATATGGTGCCCATGATTGTTTCCACTCCAAAGTGGGATCAGAGGGTGAGCAGCAGTGCACACCCATAGCAACATTGAAGCAGCATTTCTAAGATGAATTGCAATAAAGCAAAATAACAAAAATGTGTAATGTTGCCACCAAAAAAGAACCAAAAAAGAAATAGGGAAGCAACCATAAACCATATGGGAATGTTAGTGGAGCATACTGTTTTGGCTGGTTTCTTATTTCCTATATTTTGTCTTCAGTTTAACTTTTAGTAAGGTTTGTTGCTAACATCACTTGAAAATGTTTGTGCTAGAGCATAAATGGTTGACAGCTAGAGCGACACTGATATGTAGGCTTAAAAGTGTGGCTCGATCACACGTTTTTATTCCTCGCCAGTTTTTTCTGAGATAGCTCTAAGGTTGGATATATTATTCCATGTATTCCATCATCAAAATAAGTTAGGCCTACAGTCCCTTTTAGGCAAGTAGGTAACGCTTTGTACTGGTGCAAAGCGCATGTCGCTCTCTAGCGCTCAGTGTCGTTGTGGTCATTGCAGGAATTACATGTGAATCGATCTGGGAAGAGCACAGCTGTCACAAGCGTGCGGGACTACATATTACAAGCTCAAAGCTGCCTACGGATCTCATCTGTTCGCCAGGTATCTTCATAATATTTTGGTAATAATATTAAAAAACAGATAGTCGTACGATAATAACCCATATTCATGTGGTTTGAGTGTAAATTCGTGCGTCTAAAGACCTGCTGGTTTTGTTAGTGTTTACCATGCTAACGTTAGCTGGCTAACCATATGGTCTGAAGAAACATTAAGCTCAATATCATCGCGCACTAATCTACAGGGGCTATTAATTTATCCAAAAAATTATATCGGACATGGATTTTCAGCCTCTGTGCGTTATTTTAAATTCCGAATTATCGAAATAAAGTGATGTGTAATTTGCAATAGTGCTAACAGAGCTAATGGGCTATCGAGCATTGACAGCAAGCTCAAAAAACCTAATATTGAACAGTAAGACTCGACAAATTCACCATAAACATACAATTAATGGTTTTGAAATTGTTAAATACTATAATGCCTGTTAATTATTTATTTTATTTTCAAATATGATTATGAATCTCACCGAGTCTTGTATTCACTGTAACGTTATTCGGTTATCACTATATAAAGCAACAACACCAGCTGTCTGCCTTTGTTATTATTTTAAACCAAGTCAAAGCAAAACCTGATGTACACTGTGTGTTAGTAAAATAGCATATACTGTAAATGTGTTGTGCCATGCTGGTGGACCTTTATCAAACTGTATTTTTATTAGCACTATAAATGATGTGGAATTTGGTTTGCTGCAAGATAGCATGTTCACAAACACAGATATGTTGATGTTGTTTATCAGTTGTTTCTTGTTTGTTCTGTACAGCAGGGCATGTATATCCACTGACTTGTGACTCGTGTGTTGTTGACGTTAGTTTGTCATCAATCCAACAGAATGGCTCGTGGACATCAGAAAATCCAGTCTCAGCAGAAAAACGCCAAGAAGCAGGCAGAGATCAAGAAATCCAAAGGCCACGACCAGAAGACCGCAGCGAAAGCGGCACTGGTGTTCACATGTGCTGTCTGCAGGGTCAGTGGCAATTATAGCTGGTTATTTTTACCACAACAGATCATCCAGGAGGTTCCTTACAACTGTGTTTTGGTGCCAACTTTTTAAGCTTATTGAATTAAATGCTTTTTAGACATTGATCGAGCAAAGCTGAAGGGAAGAACCCATGTTGGCACTTTATATGTTGTAGAGATAACGCTGATTTTATGTAAGGGTGTGTGTAAGATGAATGTTGGGAAACTTTGTTCTCATGCTAGAACTTGTTTCTGACAAAGAAAGTTATTCACTGATGGTAACAAATCAGGCTTGTCGGCACACCTTCCACCAATTACAGTAACTTCAAGTCATGCATAAGCATTAAACAGCTTTATGTTTCAGTCAAATTGTGTTCACAGTCACAATCCATTTTACCGTCATATTATTTTAGATGGTGTGACATATGTGGGTCAAATGTGAAAATGAGATTACAGGCATCATAGTAATAATGTCAATGTATTTATTTATTTATTTTTTACATGTACATTAGAAAGTATCATGTTTAATTGTTTTTTGAGGGAAAAATATTACAAAATTGTTTTAACAAAGATTTACTGAAGACTCTCACTTAAATATCATTGTGTAATTATTTTTAGCTACCAAAACATCTTGTTAGGCATATTTCGAACAAGAATTGTTTTATGATGTATACTATTATTTTATACAAATACTACTTAGTGTAGCATACTAATTACAGTGTATTTAGTAAATAAATACAGTAATTTTATATATTTATTCTATACTATACTCCAGACCACTAGGCTTCACTAGTGTCTGCAAGAAGTTTAAATAATTTAAAATCTTTTACTATGATCAGTTCAAATTTCAAATGTCAAATTCAAAGTCAGATTTCTTATTTTTCACACAAACATTATACAAATGTTTATCTGTTATCCAGAATGATGATGTGACATTATTTCTCCCGTAGTTTGAGATTTTATTTTTAGGAATGTTAATTGACGTAAACATTTCCCAGAGATGGGTTGCGGCTGGAAGGGCATCCGCTGCGTAGAAAATATGCTGGATAAGTTGGCGGTTGATTCTGTTGTGGCGACCCCGGATTAATAAAGGGACTAAGCCGACAAGAAAATGAATGAATGAATAATTGACGTAAACGCTAAAAGAATTTGAAGAAATAAATATGACTAGATCTGGTAACCTAGTAACCAACAGGCAAGCATAATCGAGTCTACTGATTTTTTATGTTGGTGTAGTGTTTGCTACGTCAGAGTTTATTGAAAACAAGCCCAAAACCACCTCAAAAGATCATAAAAAGCTTTTGCAATTTATAAAAAAAAGAAAAAAACTCTAAAAATTTGGCATTTCCATTACTCGTTTCTTGCAATAATTCAAAATGAGCATTTTCTCAGGGTGGTGGAAATCCAGCAACATTCTACTTTGAGATGAGCTATTTGTAGACCTGCTTTACAGTTAATTTGACTGTGTTTTATAATCAATGAACTTTGCATCATCAATAAAGATGCACAATTATAACATGGACCTAAGTAATAAAGAGCCATATTACTGATTTTTTTTTTTCATGATTATTGAATATTGCAATGTTTAACAAGGAAACACTGGGTTGAAGCAGTTGCTGATGAGTGACAAAAACAGCAATGCTTTTTTATGCCATTGGCATGATCACATGCAGAAGAAGCAGGACTTTAATTATACTAAATAGATTTTAAGGTTTTCTTTAAAACCAAATGCTGTATGGCATCATTAGCATGGAGACACAAAGCATGGTCCAAGTCACTATTTAAAATTGCTTATTTCTGCGGATTTCAAAACGTTGGTATAATGTAAGTACATAAGTAAGCAAAATATATAAACCATTTGTGTGGTGTGGTCATTGGCCCATGAACACTTCCTGCTTGTTGTTAAACTTTTCATAACTGTCACAAGAGACAATTCAATCATATCTTAACATAATAACAGCAATCATAACATTATTTTTTTAAAATATATATATATATATATATATATATATATATATATATATATATATAAATGAAAAAATTGGTACATATTGTGCCATTAACTGTAAACATCTTTTGGAAGGACATCTGGATTATGGACCTTATTTTCTTGAAATAAACCAAGAAACCTCTCTGTTTTGCAGTCACAAATGCCAGATCCCAAGACCTTCAAGCAGCATTTTGAGAGCAAGCACCCCAAGAGTCCTCTTCCCCCAGAGCTGGAGGGTGTGGAGGCATGAGCGGCCCATACACACACATACACCGGACCGGAGGCTGAGTGTATAAAACACTACACCATAAGAGTCCTGATCTAAGATTTTATTCAACAGGACACGATCGGCTCTTACATGAGTTTTATACATGCATCCTCCTCTTTGCCGCAGAAGTGAATCCCGTGGATCAAAGACTGATGACGTTTGGCTTCCCTCTCAACACTGTTTCAGAGCACTTGCCTTGGCTACGATCAGATCAGTGTATTACCTCAACCTGCACTCACACGCTTTTCTTTTCTCATCTTGCTGGTGTAATTTAACAGATGAAGATGTTAGAAGAACACTACCAGTCAGTTGATCATCGATAATATAAATGTGGTAGTCTCAGACATATTTGTCTGCTTTTTTTGCTTGTTAGAAAAAGTCATAGGTGAGTGCATATGGATATGGGAACGATTTCCCTCTACTTGACGTTTAGCCTGGGCTGGGAATTTCTCTTTTTTTATTTTTTACTTTAATTTTCTTCTTAACTAACTTTGATTTACACCAAAAAAAGGAAATCTCAATTAGTCCAAATCAAACTTTGTTTTCTGTACACTGTAGACTGGAATCTAATGCGTTTTCTGTAAAATCACTGGATGTGCCCGAGGTCACTGTATTCTTAATTTAATGTTGCTGCAGATCTTCTTATTTCTCTTTGGAATTGTCTCAAACAACGTCGCCTCAATGTTTGATATTCCTGCTCAAGCCACCTGGTTTCCACACCAATGTAATATATCTCTTTAATAAAATTTAACTTTGTTTAAAAAAGAAGTTGTGAGGCATGTCTTCGATGTAGCTGGTAAAATCACTGTTGACCTTTGTAAACATCTAGAAATCTTGATCTGAATATGAGTTCAGTTTAGGAATGAGTTGACAGTGGCAACAGGAAAATGGTTTTTAGGACAGTTGCTATGCATCATTACCTTGGCAATAAACAGCAGGTCATTAATCACTGAAGAAGCCAACAGAATCAGGCTCTGTTTGGCTTGTAGTGCATGCGGGGCCGTGTTAACTGATTTTCAAAAGTGGCTAACTCATTTTCTTAACGAGTTGTTTCAGTATAATTTGTCCAATTGAAGCTAGATTTTTTGGTATAAATTAATGTATGTTTGTTGATTACAGGAATACATTTCTTTTACTGAATAAAATCAAGTTTCTTTTTTTAGTGCATGAACTATACAAAGTTACACAATGATTGTTCTGTGTTAAAAATCCTTTTCATTACTTGAAATAAAAATATTTTTTTGTAAACGTAAAATCAGCATTGATAACTTTCTGGCAACTTTGTAAGTCCTTAAAAATTCTAAAAACTGAATTGAAAAGCTAAATAGAAGTTGAAAGAATACAACCAATGGAACTAATAAAAATGAAAATAAAATAAAGAAAAAATGTAATGCTAAATATTAATAAATGCTAAAATCCTAACCCTTAAATGATGACTGAATATTTACGTGAGATCCAAAATGAAGAGGTTAAGAAATGTTTGGGAAAATGAACTAAATTGAGGCTTTTTTTTTTTAAATCACAAACTTGCTTCATTTCAAGGAAACACGACACCTCTGTCTTGTAATTTTGCTTTTCAGTTTTACCTCATGATTTAAGAATATTTCGATATTTGCTCTGGACAACAAAACAAAAATACTGAGAAACATCAGGTTATGGAAGTTATGGAACTCTGGAAATCTGCTTTTAAAAGTGCAATTACAGAACGATGGTGAATTGGGTTCAATTCAATTTTTTAATTCCACTTTTTTAAAAAGGTGTTTAAAATGCCCTTTATAACACATGCATTTTCTTTGGTAAATTAACATAGACCCTTTACAATTTAAGTAAGTGAGTAACGTGCGTCCAGACAGTTCTCACAGAATTAAGTCTGACAGGCTTATCAGCTGTTATTCTTGATAAACAACCAGCTGCATGTACATTATCCTGCTTATTACATGGCTACTTTTCACAAAACTATTAATTAAACACAAAACATTGGTCTTGGCTGCAACAACTTTCAACTATTTAACTTTCTTTAATTAAAGGTAAAGCTGGCAGAAACAAAACGTTTTTTAAACGGTTGGATTGAACCAACACGAACACTACTTCAGTCTCAAAATGGTGCCAAACAGTCAAGATCGGTGGAGTGACAGATCCATAAATCAAGAATGAGGTATTCCAGTGAGCTGTGTTATAACACAAATTAGCATTTGCATTTTGTTTTTATTAATCATAATGTCGTGGTAATTGTTATTATTTAGTGAGGTGAAAGAATGTTGTTCAGTCACCAAAGGAATTTATTTAGATTTGATGCTTCAGATACAGGCCTAATCTGCTTGTCGTAATTGTTTCCGGTGGAGAACTCAGACGTTTAACTACAGGGTGCTTTATTACCATCAGGGAACAGTAATAATGCTCTCCCAGAGCCAATCCCTATTTATTCCACTTTCACTCAGGAGAATGCAGGCAGTCGATGAACATGTAGACGAACAGGAAGTTGCCCTGCAGGTTGAGACGAGTCCAGGCTGCTCTTCTCAAAGCAGGACACACCTTCCAATAAAGCTGTCTGGTGGAGAGAGTTACAACCACAGGACATCTCTCAGCAGAAATCACTGATACACTGAAAGATTTTTACCAAAAGTTTGTTAAAATATGGACAGACAGTGCTGTTGGGATATATGTTTACGTTAAAAGTTTAACACCGATGTTCAGTTTGTCCAAATTTTACCTAAAGTATTTTTAAAAATTTGGAGTGATACAGATTTTTCAGGCATAATATAAAGGGTTAGTTCAGCCAAAGATGGAAATTCTGACATAAATTGCTCGCTATCATGTTTTTCCAAACCTACAAAAATATATTCATCCTTCAAAGACAAATTGATTCTGTTTGAACACTTTGAAACATCAGAGATTTGGCTGAATTGACTTTCTATGAGGGACAGTAATCTCATAGATTTGATTAATGCTTTAAGGGATAGTTCACCTAAAAATGAAAATGTATTTGCTCATTCTTTACTTGTTTCAAACCTTTTTGAGTTTCTTTCTACAGTTGAACACATATGAAGATATGCTGAAACATTTTGTAAAAAAAAAAAAAGAAAAAAGCAATTGACTTCCATGTTTTTTTTTTCCTACTTTGGATGTAAATTTGTGTTCAACAGAAGAAAAAAAAATTATAACAGTTTAAAACCAATGATCTTAAGTGACCAGGAACTATATACAGTATATACGATTGATCTCTAACTGCTACAATAGCAACAAACACTCCTTATTGTTTTATAACAATTCATTCATTCATTCATTCATTTTCTTTTCAGCTTAGTCCCTTTATTAATCCGGGGTCGCCACAGCGGAATGAACCGCCAACTTATCCGGCATTTGTTTTTACGCAGCGGATGCCCTTCCAGCCACAACCCATCTCTGGGAAACACATTCATACATTCTCATTCACACACATACACTATGGACAATTTAGCTTACCCAATTCACCGCATGTCTTTGGACTGTGGGGGAAACCGGAGCACCCGGAGGAAACCCACGCAACCACGGGGAGAACATGCAAGCTCCACACAGAAATGCCAACTGGCCCAACCGGGACCTGCCCCAACCGGGGATCGAACCAGCGACCTTCTTGCTGTGAGGCGAACGTGCTACTCACGCGCCACTGTGGCGCCCTTTATAACAATTACAAAATAATTAAATAAAGTATATTTTGTTAACATATAGAAACAAGAAATGTCCAGTATGAGCAGATAATTTTACCACCACTGTCATCATCAGAGGTCGTTTCCTCACTGTATTCAGCATCTGGTGAATAATCCCGATAAGAACCATTATCCTCAAAACTGTTACTTGTTATACTTCTTTAAAATCTTAATATTCTTAACATTCACAAATTCACAGAGGCACTATTGATTGATTTACATGCAGTAAATTGTTTATAAAAGTTGTTTACATGTTTACATTTTAAAAATACTTGTATGGAATTTTAGTCATCATTGAGTACCATACTTAGAGAAAACAACTTAGCAACTTAGAGAAAATATTTGAATTGCACTTCCTGCAATTTAATTACTACCATAAACTATTATTGTGCAGAAGAAAACAAAAACGCATACCCTCTAGTTACCTCTTCACAAAGCATTAATTAAAAAGCAGACATTCAACAGACATTTATAGAATTAATAGGGGAATAAGAAACTTTTTATCTATTTAAAAAAGTGTGAGGCTTTTTATTTATTATATTTACTAAAAAACAAGGGTGAGGCTAGTGAATGATGCCCTGGTTGAGGTATGCTTTTAAGAGTTAAAAATATCTTTATTTCTGTTGTAAAATGGTTTTGATTTAACATTTAATTTAGGTGTGAATGATCCCTGAAACATAATGTACAGTTAAAGGCAAATTAGCCCTTCTGTGAAATTTTAATGCTTTTTAACGTGATTTAAATTTTTTTGGTGTGTTAATCTAGTTAATAATATTATTCAGAAGGTCATGATTCACACTCATTAAATAATTACTTTGTATAGCTTTATTTACACTCATAGGGGATAAAAAACACAGACGTTTTGGCACAATGCCTTCCTCTGTGCATTTTCCCAATAAAAAGTGCTGATTTTTTTTCAACAAATTAATCATCATAATTAATTCATTCATAGTTCATTCATTCATTTTCTTGTCGACTTAGTCCCTTTATTAATCCGGGGTCGCCACAGCAGAATGAACCACCAACTTATCCAGCATTTGTTTTATGCAGCGGATGCCCTTCCAGTCGCAACCCATCTCTGGGAAACATCCACACATTCAAATTCACACTCATACACTACGGACAATTTAGCTTACCCAATTCACCTGTACCGCATATCTTTGGACTTGGGGGAAACCGGAGCACCCGGAGGAAACCCACGCAACCACGGGGAGAACATGCAAACTCCACACAGAAATGCCAACTGACCCAGCCAAGGCTCGAACCAGCGAACTTCTTGCTGTGAGGTGACAGCACTACCTACTGCGCCACTGCGTCGCCATCATAATAGTTTTAGTAACTAATTTATGTAGTCTTTCCCATGATGACAGTACATGATATTTTACTAGATGTTTAGTAATAGGCTTGACTAGGTTAATTAGGCAAGTCATTGGACAACAATGGGTTGTTCTTTAGATATTAAGTGGGCAAATGATAGTAATCCTATTTTTTATCATTATTATTTTAGCTAATAAAACTTATAAAATACTGTGAAATGTTCTTGCTCTCTTAAACATGACTTGGGAAATATTTGAAAAAGAATTTTAATTTAGAATAATTGACGACTTATATTTGACCAGGACCAGAACCAGGAAATCAGAGCACATCACACCTGTCCTCAGGTCTTTGCACTGGCTCCCAGTTACATTCAGAATAGATTTTAAAATATTACTTGTCTATAAATCACTAAATGGCCTAGGACCTCAGTACATTACAGACATGCTCACTGAATACAAACCAAACAGATCATTCAGATAATTAGGATCAAGTCAATTAGAAATTCCAAGAGTTCAGTCAAAGCAGGGTGAATCTGCTTTCAGCTGCTTCACTCCTGCTGCTGGAATCAGCTTCCAGATATGATCAGATGTGCTCCAACATTAGGCACATTCAAATCAAGACTTAAAACACATCTGTAGATGTGCCTTTACTGAATGAGCACTGTGCTACATCCGACAGATTGCACTTCATTGCGTCTTTTTTTTCTTTTTCATTCTTTTATAACTTGTTTTAACACATCATAATCTGTTTTTTCTGTTTTAATACTTTTTAATTCTTATAATCATTTTTTTCTTGTTTCTTTTATTCTTGTTTATGTAAAGCACTTTTAATTTTCCATTGTGTATGAAATGTGCTATTTAAATAAACTTGCCTTGCCTATATGTTTAACAGTTGTATCATATAGCCCCAAACATATTTTTCCAGTGTTTAAATCAAACGGCTTTTCATGCTTGGCTAATTCATGCCATGTATTAGTACATTAAACATATAGACGTCACAGCATACAATCCAGGATTTGTGCCTGTAATGCATAATCATATAAAGTGGCAGATTAGCTTTTTCTAATCATTTACTAAGCTTCTCAAACTTTCTATGTCCTTGTTGTAAATGCTAAACTGCATTAGAACTAATTGTCTGTAAGTCTGTGTCATTAATGACTCACCAATGACAATGATGATTTATCAGAGCTGAGTCTGCTGAAGTAGGTGTGTCTGCAGGTGGGGTAAAATCACTCTTTATGACTCAAAACCTTGCATTTGAGAAAGGAAAGTTTATTAAGCAACAACAATTATCTCTGGATGGTCACATTATAACAATTACAGACCGATTTAACATTGTAAAACATGCCAAAAGGACTGAGATCTTACGATTCTGCTGTGACTGTACTAAAAAAAAGTGGGTTGTAACATTTTGCCGTTCCGACGAGAAAATGTGACCCTGTTAAAAAATTAGAACATGTTCCCTTTATGGACCTCGATGGGAGATAATTGAGACTCTGCTTTTATTAGTATCTCGTTCCTCTGCTCCAGTTTAGAGGCCGAGCCGCTCTGACAGTGTGTTCAGAGCTGATCAGACAATATTGTCTTCTGTTCTCTGTGCTTAATATTTTGTGTGTGTGTGTGTGTGTGTGTGTGTGTGTGTGTGTGTGTGTGTGT
>CAIGQQ010030848.1:158032-191976 GCA_903798035.1 Danio albolineatus | reverse complement strand
TATATATATATATATATATATATATATATATATATATATATATATATATAGGCTTACTTTTTATGTGTCTGTTTTTTTTCAGGCCCCTAAAACACAGTTGTCATGTAAATATATGGTGAAAACACACACACAAAATTAGTTGGATCCATTGTTGTGTAAATGTCACTTGAAATTCCATGGAAAATAGACTGACACTGCATTTTTATTTACATTTTCTATCAATAACATCTCTAAAACTGAAATACAACCATTAAGGCCTACATGTTACGTACATATGTAACACATTAAAATAAAAGACATTACATGGTCAAAGTCTTCCAGGTTTTAAATATTTTTTACAACACAAAATTAGTAAATGCCACTAGATACAATGCAGTATTTCAGATCTACAGTATAAGACAAAATATATCACTGGGTGACCGTTTTTGCAGAGAGGAATATGGACCCCCTGCACCACCAAAATGACGTTTTTGTTAATACTCCAATTCCAATTACTTATATACAATACATATAAGTTACGTTTTGAATAGAATTACATTATTAGCTACCACTGATTTTTATTTACTTATTTTTATTTTATTTTGCATCAACCTAGCAATCAGCAACAGATTTTTTTTTAAGTTGGACATTAAAAACAGCTGAAATACAGGACTGTCCCAGACTCCATGGAAAAAAACAGGACGTCTGGCCAACCTATTAATCATTCATTCATTCGTTCATTTTCTTTTCGGCTTAGTCCCTTTATTAATCCGGGGTCGCCACAACGGAATGAACCGCCAACTTATCCAGCATTTGTTTTACGCAGCGGATGCCCTTCCAGCTGCAACCCATCTCTGGGAAACATCCATACACACTCACTCACAAATAGACACTATGGACAATTTAGCTCACCCAATTCACCTATACCGCATGTCTTTGGACTGTGGGGGAAACCAGAGCACCCGGAGGAAACCCACGCAACCACGGGGAGAACATGCAAACTCCACACAGAAATGCCAACTGACCCAGCCGAGGCTCGAACCAGCGACCTTCTTGCTGTGAGGCGAACGTGCTACCCACTAGGCCACCGTGGCGCCAACCCTATTAATCATCATCAATAAAATGTATAGGCCCGCCTACTCTATCTATCTATCTATCTATCTATCTATCTATCTATTGTATAAATTCCGATTGTTTGTTAGTTCCGTCCAAGTCCCTCTAATGCATTTGTAATCTATAGTCTTTGGTCCAACTCTGTATATTACATAATGCTTATTATTCTGTCCATCATTTCATTTGCATTTACAAACTTCATGTCAGGCTGAGCATTCTTCTCATTCGGTTCTTGCGAATCAAATGCGCTCCAGGTTATCCTTGCACCGCACGCCAATCAAATAGCCGGTTGCCTAGGCAGCGGTTGACGTCACGGCCCCTGCCCAGTCCCTGCTCCAGCAGAGTGTGAGTGGGAGGGAAACCCCGTGGATCGACGGGAACGCTGAGCAGCGCGGCCACAGTCAGAGTGGCAGCTGATCAGTGCAGACGGAGACCGAGCGACCACTCTCACTCACAGGTTGGCTTACTTTCGTTTCATTCAACTCTATAGTTTAGCCTTAGGTACATAAAGAACTGGAGTTTTTTCTGACTCTGCTCATTTTAAATGAACTATTTATGCAATTAAAGGCGTTGTAACAGCTACTTGCCACAGGGATGCTTCAAAGATTTTACTAGAGAAATGATTCATTTGTGGTTCGATTCAGCACGGATGATACCCAAAATAAAAAGTTTATTGTGACCGATTTAAGAAACGAAGCTGAGGCTTCCGTGTCACTTAGTCAGCGCTATTTTTTGTCGTTTTGGCTCCTCTTAGCACTTCAAAACGCTCCAGATTTCCAGATAACGGAAGGATGAGTCCTCCTCCGCACAGAAATACCACTTCAACTGTTTTTATTCATATGTCATGAGCTCCGATTATACGCGTAAAACTGTGATTTGTCGTACCCATGCGTAGTCCTGGAAGATTTTTGGCAAGCCAGGTCATGTCGTGCTCATTAGGCAAAAAGTAGGGCGTTTACCTCACTGCTTAACTACAGTGGAGTTCCTGTCAGTTGAAGGTATCGACAGTGAGCGTCTGCGAAATTGCTTCCAGAAATGAATGGGTGTTTTGGTCTTTTTTCTGCACAGTTCAATACAGTCTCATTGCCTGAAGGGATATTGTTAATGAAACGGGTTCGAATAAGCCGCCCAGTTTAGTACTGGTTTCGTATTGAGACAAAAGCGGACACTAGGAAGAGAAGGTAACATCAGGTAAAGGGTTGGACGGGAGCAGGGCGGGAGCAGTTCTCGCATAAATTCCCGGATGACTGTGATCGGACAGTAAAGATATACATGTGTTGTTTAAACATTGTTAACTGCTTGCTGTTGAGTTGGTGTGTGTACTGTTCGTGGTCGGCTAGGTCATTTCCGCATTTTTGGGACGTTTTTTTTTCTCTCCTTTTCTCACACATCACATGCAAAATGAATGGGGGTTGTTTAGGCTGAAACAAAGTGCTCATTTTGGATGAGTGGATGGTGTTAAACCTGGCATCAAAATATATTTATGATATAGATTGATGATAATTCAATAAATATCAAATATCATTGACATAAAATAGTGTCTGCTTGAATTCACTACAATCTCTCAATCTCTCATGACTCTTGTCATTGAGTAATGCCATTGTCTTTTTACAAATACTTGATTCAGCATTTCAGTGTATTTGTTATGGTTAGTGTATTTGTACAGAGTTATGAACAGTGTATTTGTTATGATTATTAACATAATTTCTAATGTATTAGCTTGTCACACCATTTATGTAAGCAGACATTTTAACAGTAAATAATACACTTTTAAATATACTGAGCTCTCTCTGTTTGCATTAATATATTTTTTTAAACAACTGTGCAGTCAGATGATAAATATGGAGGAAAACTGAATAACCAATAAAGCTGTATGGAAAATTCCACCAATCAAAGAGTTTTTTTGTTTTGTTTATTAATTCCAAGAAACTTTAGAATACAGTAAGAGAGAACAGTTCTTTTACACAATATTTAGATTAGATAAACAGGATAAAAAGCAAAACCAAAAAAAGTACATAAAACAAATAATAGTAATTTAATAAAAAAAAGATCAAATTTTGCATGAAAAAGTTGCATGAAAGATCTCATCATTTTACCCAAAGACAGAAGCACATTTCTTATTATTAGTTAATCCAAGTTAGTTAATTAAATGTTCTATTTCAATCTATAAAATTGACCAATCAAAGAGTTGCAGAGTGCAAGCATATCAAAATAGGTTCAGCTCCGCCCACTCACATAAATCATAAAGTACTGTTGGGAACTTATTTAGCTTTTATAGGACATTTTAGTATTTTTGCGAATTTTACAATATATTTAAACACAATTTACCCTAAGAAATAGTTTTTGCAGGATGCGTTATGATGCATAATGGATTTGTAGTCATTTCTCTCAATAAAGCTGTTAAATACAGTCTTTTACACTTGTGATTTTTTTTATCCAGCCCTATCTCAGCAGAGAACATAACTATTTTGCTTATTGTCAGAAAAGTGTCTTTTCATACTAGTTCATTAATGTGACAGTTTTTAATGGAATGCATGCCCCAAAACCCCATCTCCAAATCTACCCCTTATAGTGGGATGAACAAATTACAAGTTACAAATTGACTTGAGCTTGCATTGGTTTTGTCCAAATCTTAAATATTACTTTGCTTCAAATCAAAAATAGGTTGTACATTTCTAATTTGGACGAGCAGCATATTTTTCAATATTTTTTTACATAAATATTTTTAGTTCTCCTTTTATCTAATCCTTATCCGATTTAAAGTTTAAGTAGTAATTTATATATATATATTTCTATCATAAAAATATTAGCAGCTGCTTTGTCTATTTTTGCTTAATGAATTAAGGGTGCTTTCACACTAGCACTTTTGGTCCGCACCCGGGTTCGTTTGACATCAGAGTTCGGTACTTTTAGCTAGTGTGAACAATGTCTCCTGAACGGACTTCTGCCTGAAAGAGGTGGTCTGGGATACATTTTTCATGCATCTGTTCTGGTTCACTTCTGATACGAATGCAGTCGTACTAAATTAACTAAATTAAACCAACAACTGTACAACAAACTTTAGTTTTCAAAACGTTCATTTACGTGTGTGTGTCTGTATCACCCAATGTTACCTTGGCGACAAGCAGGACTGACCCAGTGCAGCGATAATGTCTTCTTGTCTCATCCAAAAACGACTTCTGCAGACCGCGTTAATGTTCTGAACATTTTTATATTTTTGCAGCAGATAGACGCAAGTCACTCTCTGTATGTTACCAAAACCAAAAGATTTAGTACAAAGCAGAATGGCTTCGTTGTGCATGCATCTTTCCATTTTGACACCTTGGTTTTCGTGGCTGTCACCTAGCAACACTTGTACACACAACAGCTGTTTGATGATGCAAGCGTACCAGGGTTCAGAAGTAGGTGGATAGGAGGGACAATCGAAGTTGGTTTTGGACCAGGCAATTGAACCAAGTGTGAAAGCACCCAAAGTTGCAGCCACACTAGAGTTAGAGCACGTGAAATTCTGTCATACGGCACTGGTAAAAGGTTTGGGGTAAAAAAGATTGTGGCATCTTGTTAAAACGAGCAATGCTGCATAATTGGTTAATTGGTCTCACACATTCATTTGGTGTAAATTGGCAAGTTGTGTCGCTTGTTTCCAGTCTGGTCATACATGCGTATGAATGGAAGTTTATAGGGCAAAAAGTGCAGCGTAACCTTGGCTTTTGTTAGAAAGAAGCTACATAAAATTCTACCAATCAGATGCAAGCACAAAGTCATTTAAATAATGATATATAACTGTACTCTCTAAAAAATATAATATGTTTTAATAATCACTGTAATTCAATGAGGCAAATACATTTCACAATACAACTATTTCAATAACTTGAAATACTTGAAGAATATCTTTGAAATTTATTTTTAGCTGGTGAGCTACATCTTACGTTCATAATGGATTCTAATTGAGCATTATAGTTATAATTCTTGGAAGGGATGTTTTTTAATGTGGGCAAATAAGGTTTTATTCCTTGCATTAAACGTCATGCATTTATGTGTATTGTTGTTTTAAATTATTTAATAAAATAATTATTGAGCTAACATTTTTAAATATAATTTATTATTATTATTATCATTTGAAAGTGACTGAATATTCTCAAAGTAGACAAGCAGTTATTTTACCTATGTTGCCCACCCTTCGCAATGAATGATGTTTGTTGCAAGTGGAGGTGTGTTTTTAAATATAAATTGTTGTGTGGCACCATGAGTAATGTTGGTGATGCAACAAAGGCCATCAGACCTTTATGCAAATTAGCATTAAAACCTTGTGGTTACAGTCAATAGACTTTAAATAGTGGAGGCATTTCAGTACATTTAAGTCTATTCATATCAAATGAGAAATAAACATCTCTTTTCTCTTGTAGTTCAATAATGATTACATATTCAGCATGATTATTTATTTGCAGAATATTTGTGTTCCTCTTTAATTGATTTTTACCTATGTTTTAATGTCAAGTCAACATTTCCAGTTATAGTGTGCTACCACTAATTATAATCATATTTATAACTGATCATTCAGACTTAAATTGTGTCTCTCCTATAGAACCAAGCAGCCATGGACAAGAGCCAACATGTGCAGAGGGCCAAACTGGCAGAGCAGGCCGAACGCTATGACGACATGGCCGACTCCATGAAGAAAGTGACTGAACTGGGAGAGGAACTGACCGATGAGGAGAGAAACCTGCTCTCTGTGGCCTACAAGAATGTGGTGGGAGCTCGCCGGTCCGCCTGGAGGGTGGTGTCCAGCATCGAGCAGAAAACCGAAGGCAGTGAAAAACAGCAGATGGCTAAAGAGTACCGTGAGAAGATCGAAACCGAGCTGAAGGCCATCTGCAAAGACGTTCTGGTGAGCTTTGAAAAGGAAACAGCCAGTGATAGGGGTCACAACGGTTACAGAGCTTGACATTTTAAATGGGATATTGCAAATAATGTCAGCACGGTGTTTAATTTTGGTGTTAAGCAGAACTAGAGTGAAAGATAAACAACTGGGGACAGATTAACAGAGCTTCCTGTGGAATCAGTTTCTACTTTAAAGTTGTCATATTTGTGGTCTCCGGTGGGTTATTCGTTGAGTTGTTCAAGAAAACTGCATGCAGAATCAAATGTGTTTATTTGTGAGTTTAAAAAGATACATAATTGTGCAAAGTTTATATAAATAAATGAAAAGTAGTACAAGATATATTCAAACTTTGTCTAAGAAATAATAATTGAAGAAGAACATTGAGAATGTTTGAGAAATATGTACAATTTATGGTAATTTTCTCCGCTGCGTAAAAAATATGCTGGATAAGTTGGCGGTTGATTCCACTGTGGCGTCCCCGGATTAATAAAGGGACTGAGCCGACAAGAAAATGAATGAATGAAAAATCAAAATCAATTTTCCTTTGATTTAAAGGATAAATTTAAAAAGTTGTTTTATATGAATTCAGTTGCTCAAACAGGTTTTTAATAATTTTAAACTCCTACAATAAATCTATTAAAAATAAAACAGATAACAATGAATTTGCTAACTAAAATGGATGGAATTTGAGGAAATTGATGGAATTTTTTGTTCTGAATTTATTGAATAGTTAAATTGTATTATCATCATTAAAGTCAATTAGACATGCTTTTAGATTTCTACATTTATAATATGCATTAAAACATAGTGTAGAAAAATGATAATTGAAAAAAAAAATGCAGATTATCAGTTGATGCCAAGATTTCACCTGATGACATTTTTGCTACATGGAAAGTTATTAGAAATTGTGTGAAATTTTTGAAATTTCAGAAATGTCTTCATTCTTAAGAAGATTTTAATGATCCTGGCCCTGATTCTGAAATATTTCTATTTTATTTAATTTCTTAAACTCTATCTATTGTAAATTATTGTCTGAGGTCTTTAGTTTCTAATTGGTCACTGGTTTTGCCCAAACAGCCATTAGATAATAAGAAAAACAATGGCGGCTTTTGTTTGAATGGTCACCAAATCACCAGTTTTGGACACCTCCACAGAAGACTAAGACATGAGACTGGTCCAACTGTATAAGGCTTTAATGAATCAGACAGGACCATGGCCTCTCTGGGTATTGGGCCGTTTTAGTTGGACTGCTGCCTAGGGCGTCTTGAACGGTGGCACATGGAATGTTATGCTTTGCCTTTATGACATTCCTTTCATTTTCCAGATGTTATTTAGACTGCATGCACAAGAATGTGCTGTTTAATTTGGCATTAAAAGGGTAATGGGTTGAAGCTGGCTTCTTCAATGAACAACCTGCTGCTGGATGTTACATCTTACATGCTCAGAAAAGCTTTACATCTTTGATTCTGCAAAAACCTTTCAAACTCTAGTGGATAATGAGATGAAGTGCCATGTTAAATTCTGCTGGTGTGAGGTTCTTGTGCTTTTGCTGCTGGCCCTGATGTTCATTGGAAAATGATGTTGGCAAGAAAGAATGATGTAAAATGATGATTCACATCAAGAATAGCATGAGAGAAAAAAACCCAAGTGATTTAGCTAAAAGTGTGAAAATACCAGTTGGGACGAGTGGTGCTGAAAGTACTGTGGTGATTCACCATCTGAATCCACAAAGATGTATAATTTAGTAGATTTGTAAACGGCCATAAACCGAGAACAAAGGACAAGTGGGTGAAGCTGTAAGTAAATGTTTATGTACCAGTTTTAAAATACATAAAGTTTCTGTGAAAATTCTTACAATAATTATAATGCAATAAAAGATACATGAAGAAGTGCAAGTAATTTAACACACTTCAGATTTCCAATCAAGGTTTTCCACTAACTATGAAGTTTGATGCATTTCCATAAATTGTTAAAAGTGAAAACATTGAGCAGAAAGTGTGGGAACCCTGACATTTGTTTGCTAACAAGTAGCATGTGAGTTCATCATCATAGAACTGCTGTTTTGCAAGCTCAATTGTACGTTATTACTATTTTACTGTGACATACTACTACTATGTGATGTAGTTAGTAGCATCTCTCTGACCTGTTTTCCAGTTTTCTTCAATGGTTGGTCTGTGAAAACTATTGTCATATGTTTGGTTCTGAAACATTGTTTTTAGTTTGCTCTTAGCTACATCATCCTTGTTTTTCAATGAGAATATTCTGATGTCGAATGAAAACAAAATTCTAGGCTTCAGAGGTCCTTTCTGAAAGTGACCTGGTTTCTGAGCTGACTCATTTTTCAGTATTCAGTCCATTGTGTTTTTGACTTTGCTGCTAGAAGTAGACCATTAGAAAGGTTATCGCCTTGTATAGTGGATTCACATGTATGCGTTTCTTTTCCACAGCATCTGCTCGACAAGTTTCTGATCCGCAGCACATCTCCAGCAGAGAGCCAGGTATTCTACCTGAAGATGAAGGGAGACTATTACCGCTACCTGGCAGAAGTCGCTACAGGAGACGAGAAAACCAGTGAGTTTGACACAGACACTGATTATATGAGATTAAAAAACGATGCAACGTCCTGGATATATAGGAACCATTCTGATTTTTAGATAGTCTTTGATGTTCAGCATGGTGTCTTTGAGTTTGAGACTTTGCCAACTTATATATCACTTCTTGCCAGCTGTGCAGCCACACCTCCATCACACACACACATACACACACATGTAGTTTTTTAATAGGTACCAGTGAAACATGTCTTTACTTGTGCTTCCACACCCTTGATGGCTGATTATTGAGGGAATGTTGTACAAAATCTCTTTTAAAACCAAAATGGTTTATGGTATTTTGAAACCATGAATTTTTTTTTCTAAATTGAATATGTTAATGCTTATTTTTAAGGTGTATGAACAGGCATTGTCGAGAGCATGCCTTTATGTCTTAGTTCACACAAAGTAGTGATGGGCTATTCTTAAACGAATCATTCATTTTAAACAAATCTTTTATGTGACTTGAAAGATGAGCCCTTTTTTTATTCGAGTCCTCTATCTGGTTTGAGTCATTCGTTCATCACATGAAAGACAGAAGCCAATTATATTCAGTAGAGTTGAAAAAAGATTTGATCTCTTCATCTCTTGAGTCCTCGCTTTGAGTCGTTCGTTCATCACGTGAAAGACAGAAGTCAGTCATATGCAGTCAGAGCTGGGAAAAAGATTTGATTCGTTCATTTAAATCCAAGTCCTCTGTTTTGAATCATCACTACATGCTGTCACATGATGAACGAATGAATCAAAAACCTGTTGACTCAAAAGGCTCAGACTGTGTGCATTGACTACGTTTATATGACACTGTCTAGTTGTAGTAGTGTTTGGAATCAACTTGTAACATTTGAATAATATTTTGGCATATTGAACTAACTGAACTTTCCATCGCTGCAAAAAAGAAAATTTTGTTATTACCCACCCTTATGTCCTTCTAAACCAATAAAGCTTTCTTCATTCATCTTCGGAAATGCGAATTAAGATAGTTTGGATAAAATCTGAGAGCTCTCTGACCTTCCACAGACAGCAAAATTTATGAAACTTTCAAAGTTCAGAAAGGTACCAAGAACATGGTCAAAGCAGTCCATGTTTCATCAGTGGTTCAATTGTTAGTCTAGTAAGCTAGTAAGCGCAAGAAAAAAAAGGGAATGACTTCAGTCAACAGTTTCTTCTCTTCAGTATCCATTCAGGACACATGTACACACTACATGCTTTGTTGCTGATGAAACAGTTAAATAAAGTCGTTATTTTTGCTCTTTATGCACAAAAGTATTCTTGTAGCTTCCTAAAATTATGATTGAACCACTGATGACACATGGACAGTTTTTGCCATGTTCTTGCTCCCTTTTTTTGTCTTTGAAAAATGCAGGAACCTTACAGTCTGTAGAGCTCTTGGATGTCATCGAAAATATCTTAATTTGTGTTCCATAGATGAACGAATGTCTTACTGGTTTGGAAGGACATGAGGTTGAGTAATAAATGACCGAATTTCAAGTTTGGGTGTGAACTATTCCTTATTCCAAAATGTGATTTAAAGAATTTTCTGCTCCAAATACTTTGCTGACATTTTAGTATACCAAAAATGATATCAAAAGCACTCAAGTTCAATAATCTATATGCCTGTGAATGTAAACATTAGTGAAGAAATCGCATATCTATCAGTAGATCTGTTAGACAGTCCATCTTGGAGTTTACAAGTCCAGTGGTTCTTGAGTTTAAAAAATAAATTATGCTGAATATTGTGCATTTTCAGAGCAAAACAAAGAAGAAAACAATGCCATAAGTTAAAGAAAATCTGTCATTTTAAAATGCAAATATAATGAAAAAACACATTCCTGCTAAACACTGGAGGGACTAGTTAGACATGTTGACAACACATTACTACAGGGTAACTCAAGCAAACATCTCCCCTTGGGCATTTCTTAAGTGTTTATTTAAATTGCATATATTCTGACTTGTTCACATCTGGGAGAAACCTTTGCACTAAAAATCGAAGTGTCTGAGGGTGAAACAACGTTGTAGAGCAACATTGCTCACTAAAGAATGTTGTATGTGTGAAAAGCAAAATAGGATTAGTTAACCTCAAAATGAAGTCATTTACTGAACATGCTGATGATCTAAACACACACAACTTTGGTTAAGATTTAAACAATCTTCATTAAATACATCCGTATTAATCAAGAATTTTAATCAGAGTCTTGTGAAGAGAGACAGTTCCTTGCTTTTATGAACAGATTTCAAAAAGATTAAGTAATACCAACATATGTAAAGGCAGATCATGTGTGAAGCCCAAACATTAAACAAAAAAATGAGATTTCATTATTAGTGTCTTCAGTGTTGTGTTGAAAATTAACCAAAAGCTTATTTGTTTGGAACAACATGAAGGCGAGCAATAGACAGAATTTTCTCTTGCAAACGCTGTCCAGTTTGACAGCCCACTAGGTTTTGAAACGGGCCATAATGTTCACATAAGTAGTGTTACATAACTGCCAGTATTACTCTTGAAGTGGCTTTAATATCTTGTTTTACTCGGTTGTTTGTCCTTGAGCGAATATACTGGCTCTGCTCCAAACGCTCTAGCTGCCTACCTTGAGGCTTCACATGCATGCCAACGAGAGGACTGGTGCAAGCCATGTGGAGCCAAACTGTGCTGCTTATACCTTTGTTTTAGCCAAGAGAAATTTCATGGATAAGACTTTTTCATAATGCATCGCTATAAGCTAACCATTGGGACGTCTCATTATATACTTCATAGTACATTACACTTTAATTGAAAGTACAAGTTTTCCCACAATTAACAAACCATTAACTATTAGCTTGATAAGCTACTAATTTACTGCTTATTGAAGGGCTGGTGAAATAAAAGTAATGTTTTTTTTTAATTATTGTATGTTAGTCTTAAGGATATGTTCCAAAAACAGTGACAATTTTCGCATTTAGAAAATATAAACATACAAATCTTTTAGTTTGTCACTTCCACCTAAATGGATCTACGATTTTTTCGACGTCACCTCATACTTCAGTTTCTCATCAAATCTTTTCTGACTAATAAAATGCTCGGTTTCTGACATTTCCCACCCACTTCAAGATGCTTTTCATTTGATGTGCTTGAGCTCAACCATTCTCACTGGCTGCATCTGAAATGGCCCACTACTCAGTAGAAACTGCATTTGAGTTTAAATGTACTACTCGACCGTTAGAAAAGTACGTTCTGTACAGTGCACAGAATGGAACTCAGACATACTATATCTGCCATTTTGTCATGATTATGTGACCTACCTGCATCAGTAGCGTCGCTTTAGTCCCATTCATGAATTTTCTCGCATAGCGTGCATCCAGCGAGATTTTGAAGTGCGTATCGGAAGTAGTTGGTCCTACTGTTTTTCAAATTCGATGAATTCAGACATACTACTCTGCTCGCATACTGTTTATAGTGTAATATATAGTATGGAAGTATGCGATTTCAGAGGCCACTGTGAGCAAAAAACCCCTCACTATTGATGGTTTTTAATAAAGGGGCGGGGCTACAATTTGCCCCGCCCTATCTTCATGTTTCGGTTGAGATTACGTCAAATTTCTAAAAAAAAAAAAAAAAGTCCATTCCAAAGCACATCACGTGACCTTTAATAGTTAGTCAGGTAGTCATTGAGTTTAGGTGGTGGGTATTGGGATTAGGAATGTATGTATTAGGAAGCATGAATAAGATACTTATGAATAAGTACTAATAAACAGCCAATATCTTATTTATAGGCAGTTTATAAGCTTGAAGTTAATATTGTGCCCTAAACTGAAGTATTACCTACATTAGAATATCTCAGTCACAATTTTGCTTCACATAAAAAAAAAAAAAATGCTTTACCAGGCCACCAAAATGCCATTTTATATATAAATGAACAGCCAAATTGCATAACTCTTAACCAACATTACTAGGATGTGGAAGAGAGTGGAAGGTTTCCCAAAACCACCACCTGACGGTGTTTGATGCTTTTGAGCCCAAGAGGTCAATCAATTAAACCCTCTTAATAGAGTTAGAAATCAAAAGAAGTAGCCACACACTCTGAGTTCATTAATTATATATCTGGAAATGGAGGATGGAGGTTTAGATCTGAAGGTCTCGTGTCCTAGTTCATAAAGCTCTGGAGACACAAGCTGCTTGCAGATTAATTTGAGAACGTCCACTATGACGTTTTATGCCTCCTGTGCCTTGAACCTACACATAATATCCTCACTGTAGCTAATGTATCTACTTCAGTGTATGTTAGAGTTATGTTTGTGAATTAGCAAGACACTGTTTTTTTGGGGGGTTCATCCACTGGGGTTGACTGAGTTGTAGTTATTTTAAAGGGTTTGCATTTGGTCTTACAGCAACAGTTCACCCAGAAATGAACATTCTCTAATTTTCTCATCTTTAACTTGTTTTTTTGAATGTTGAAAACCTGTAAACATTGATGTCAATAGTAGAAACAACAAATACTATTGAAGTTACTAGTTACAGGTTTCCAGCATACCTCAAACTAACTTCTGTGTTCAGCTTAACGAGTAGTTGAGTAAAACTGAGTAAATGGACATTTTTGGATGAACTGTCGAGTTGCCTCAAATAATTTAACATTTCAGAAAACATATTTTAGGCCTTAATGTATCAATAAACTCAAGTATTATGTTCTGTTCATTAAATCATTTTAAATTACATTTTTAAATTCAGAATGTTTATTTTTTCATAGTACAGACTCTGCTTGTGATACACGTCTTAAATTTCATTCATTATTGTCTTAAAGTGTTGGCAGGACCTCTAGAAACTTTTTTTTCTGCACAGTTCAATCCTCCTCGCTTTACATGCTGACATCTCTGCTGCAGATTGAAAAGCGCCACCGCTCCAGTCCTTTTGCAGAAAACACTGCAGCACATAGCTTAGACCATCCTGCTCCACCGTCTTTCATTTCATTAATGAGGCTAATGAGTGATTTCCCTCCACATGTGGTCTTTGGCTGATTCTGTGCATGGAAGTAATAATTCACCCTTTCTGATAGATGCATGAGGTTATTAGGGCTGCCTCTTCTCCCCGCAGGGTTTGATGAATTTTTAAGAGCCTGGTGTGTTTCTATGGCAGCACAGGAGCGAATGATCTGACTGGAGCTGCCATCTGTGGGAACGACAGGACCGGGGCTCTACAGCAGATCCTAGATCTGTCTGTGTTTATGCAGTATTATAGTTAAGCTGCAGTTTTATTCTCGATTCTTACAAGAGAGGAAAGGATATCACTGGTCTATTTAAGCCGAAGCAGTCGCTGACCTACTACTGTCAGTGTGATGGGCTGCGTGATCATCGCCATGGCAACAGCATCTGGCTTATGCGTGTTGTCCAGCTGGGTGTCGGCAGTAGGCAGAAGCTCCTGCGGGTGCGTTTAATATATGCACCGTTTGTCCACTGTGTCCTCGAGCTCTCCAAGTGAACAATTACTATTGCTCATCAGGCACAAAGTGTGAAACACTCGTTACAGATCTGCCTGTCTTTTTCAGATATTTCTGAATTTCTCTCTAAGCGTGGATCAATACAGCCAGATGCTAGTTCTTCGTACACAAAGATATTGACTTACTAAGAGCTCTTCAGTGTGTGGAGGAGTAAAATTGTCTTATTTTTAGCAGTTCGAGGAGAAAAAATTAAATGCTCACATGTTTCCCTTTACACTAAATGTCATTTGGCATGGATTCAGCCTAAATCTATGGGGAAAAAAAAAAGGATAAACATTTATTATCATTAATTATTATAAAACCCATATGTATTTCAATTTATTTCCTTTTAGGCATGGTAGCTGTCATATAATACCCTTGTTTCTATTTTTTCTTTTCTTTTTTTTATTTAAAATGCTGAGTTTGTGTTTTGATTCCTTAAAATAGATAAACAAAAATTAATCTTCATTCTGGATGTTAAAAAACATTCGTTTTATTTTTTATATAAAGAGCTAAAAATAAAGTATTGCAAAGTGCGATTCCTCACGTTTACTTTTATGTAGCAATATTACTTTATTGTAAATATTTTATACAGTGTTAGGAGTAATGCATTGCAAATAACATGACATACATAATATTGCTTTTCTAAGTAACGAGTAAAGTAACGCATTACTTTAACAAATTAAGTAATAGTATTTGAGTTTACTTTTTTAAAAATGCAATGCTTATTACGTTTTCATTTAATTAGCTTTAGTAACCTTTAAAAATGAATTACTGAATAAAAACTAACGTAGTGCTGATGAATCACGCACTTGAGAGTGTATGTGAGAATACTGGAGCAGATAGGAACCAAGATGGCAGAGCCTTAGATTTTCGCAATGGAAGTTTTCTCATTATTTTGAACGCATCGAAATACAGGAAAAGGTGTTTGTCCCAACGGACAGTGATTTTACTTCACTAATCAGACAAAAGTAACACATTACTTTGAACTTCCATTAATCTTTATATATGGCATGTAATGCTCTGGTCAGGACCTCCTCAGAAGATAACATTATCCTAAATGTTATTTTTGATATGTTTTTTTAAAGGTTAGGAAAGGTGTAGCTTATAACCTGCATTGTTAATTGCAGACCTTCCCTGTTAAAAAAAAAGAAAAAAAAGGAAGAAAAACACATGCAAGTTCTGAAACCTCTGAAAGTCCCATACCTGGTAAGAAAGTAACGCAAAAATAACTTGAAAGTTACTAAGTAGTGCTACTTGTTACCTTTTGGAGGAGTAACTCAATAATTTAATGCAATACTTTCAAAAAGTAACTTTCCCCAACACTGATTATATTTGCTTCATCAATCAAAGGTTTGGTATCCGTTTTGTTTTGTTTTGTTGGTTATTTTACCTAAATCAGTCACATTTTTAAAAAATAATATTGCAATTTAAAATTGCGGTTTATTATTTTAATATATGTAAAGATGTTATTTATATCTGTGATCTGAAAGCAGAATTTTCTAGTCTACAGCATCACACGAACCTTCAATAAGGACTCTAAAATATTCTGATTGGCTGCTTAGGAAATATTTTTTTAAACAATTGATAAATCAGTTGTGCTGCTCAACATTTTGGTGAAAACCCCATAACATTTCTTGCAGGAGTTTTTATTAAATAGAATGTCGAACAATATTAATTTGAAATCTTTTGAGAAATAGAACTGTCCTAACAGTTGGTTTTGTTCAGCATTCGTCCTTGCTGAATGTAATACACATTAAACGAGGACTGGAGGTGTATTTTGTTGGTCTTAATCTGTTCTCTGTAAAACTCTTCAATGATTGTTGCCTAAATAATGTTCTGTATTTTATATACAGATATCATCCAGAAGTCTCAGGAAGGTTACCAGGCCGCCTTTGACATCAGCAAAGACAACATGCAGCCCACTCATCCCATCCGCCTGGGCCTGGCTCTCAATTTCTCAGTCTTTTACTATGAGATCCTGAACTCTCCAGAGCAGGCCTGTGATCTGGCCAAGAAGGTAAGAATGTGCATTCATACATGTATGCAGTACACATAAAATGTCTTATAGGATTTGCTTTGGTGAAATGTAATACTTAATGTTTGTTTATTTCTGTGCCTTGTTCTATGTAGGCATTTGATGATGCCATTTCTGAGCTGGACCAGTTAACTGAAGATTCGTATAAAGACAGCACACTCATCATGCAGCTACTTAGAGACAATCTGACAGTGAGTTCTTGTTTTTAGTTTCTTTTAATCAAGAGCTTACTTGGTGTGGAATTACAGATTTTACTTTTATTTATTTATTTATTTATTTATATATATATATATATATATATATATATATATATATATAAAGCAAAGTCTGTAATTAATTCATATAAACATTCAGAGTTAAAATTGATACGGCATGCAAACACATTGATGAATGGTTTGATTTTGGTTGAGTTTTGATATACTCAGTGCTTGCGTACATTTTTTTATGGTAAAAAGACATTTGGAATATCTCGTCAGTGCTATGCTGTTGGTGAACATCTGAGCATCTTGCAACATCTTGCTTCATTGGCAATAATAACAAAACACAAGAAAACATGACAGCAGTAAGAACATAGCAGGTTTTATTCAGGTATTGATCATTCATCATTCAAGCATCAGATAAATGTGCATATGTTTGCACAAGCTCTGCAATTCAGAGCTCCAGTCAGGTCATATCTTGTCACGTTTGTTTATATTGGCATTTATTTATGTGTAGTTTTATTTTTTTTAGCAGTAGTTTGCATTAAAGCAAGCAGGATTAATAATCAGGAAAGCAGTGTTAGAGTAAACTAGAAAGCTTCATTTAGTTGTGTCAACATTTTTTACTGTAAAGTAGATTTCCAGTATGCTTAAGGGTAAGAGCTGAACTGAGGAAATGAACTGGAGAAGATCTCTGTGAAAGAAGGTAGGGCCTTAAGGATACAATCAGTATTGCATAATCACCACATGGTGTTTATGCCCAGAACATAGTTTGCTGACTGTGTTTTTACCTGCATATTCAAATTCTAGAATAAAACAACCTCCAAATTGACTTAGTTTATGCTGATTATGTTTGAAACACTGCATTTCATCATTTTAAATTATTAGTAATTCCAATCTATTGAGGTAAATTTTAGTTTTCAGCAAATAAGGTATAAAATTCTGAAGTTGGTACCTGAATCGGTACTTAAAAAGGACACTCAAACAATGTTGGATTAAATTAAATAACAGCTTTTATATTCACGAATAAATCTTTAAATTGAGCAGTATATTAATTTTAAAGCATATATAATCATAACAATATAAATAAATACAAAATAACATATTTCATTTTCAAATCTGTTTTGGCCTGAGCCTCCAAATCCAACTACAATAGTTTAACACTAAATAACAGTTACAGTGTTAATAACAGCAAAGTGTTCTGTATTCTTGTTATGAGACAATTCAGCTCCAAACTTCATCAATTCATTTGCAGAAATAGACTTTATTTGCCTTCTCTGACAATAAAAGACCCCCCTCTTTATTTGCTGCTTGTCTTGATCTTACATGAGATCTTTTTTATGCCAGAAATTTTACACCTTGTGTGTATTTGTTTATAATAGGCCAGTATGAACATCAACATGTGATGCATTAAAATGCATGGGATAATTTGAAACTACATATTGCTATAAATCAGCGGTGACCAACCCTGCTCCTGGAGATCGACCGCCCTGCAGATTTCAGTTGCGCCCCATATCAAACACACCTGATATTAATTATCTAGTGCTGTTCAGGTCCTAATTAATTGGTTTAGGTGTGTTTGATCAGGGTAGAAGCTGAACTCAGCAGGAAGGTCGATCTTCAGGAGCAGGGTTGAGCACCCCTGCTATAAATATTACATCTTGACAGAATAATCACACCTGACGCCATACTTATAAGTCACAGTCTATTGAGCCAATACTTGAGTGAAAATACTGAGTGAAAAGGTTATTCGAACAAGAACAAATGTAGGAAGTCCACGATGAATTGGTTGGATGATTGAGTTTGCTTTTAGTAGATGTCATGATTGACCAGTTGATCCCACCTTTATGCTCTTAAACGTCATCAGAGAAGAATTGTTAAGCTCTATTATACCTCTCCTTGGAATGATCACCATACTATATGGTGCACCCCCTGCATTGATCATACCCTCTGAAATGCTGGTAGGCTGTCCGGTCACTATCAAAGACAATAGAATACACAAGACAACTCACTTGTATAGTTTTAAATGGGGAAAAGTGTAACAGTCAATACGGTGAATGAAGCCCCGCCTTCTAGTACAGGAACCAATCATCTATCGCTATAGACTAGAGGTTGCACCGACTAGTCAACAAATCGACTAGTCGACTTTAATGCTCTGCCATGATGCTTTTTGATTGACGTCGACTAGATGCTGTGCGGATCACATGGTTTGACCTGAACAACATGGCAGCTTTACACACAAAGGTGGTTCACTGAATGAACCTGCTCTCCGATTATTTAAAAGAATTTTTAAAATGATGTTTTTCTTATGTCAGCGTCAAAGATTCACGTGAGCTTTAAATGGTCAAACATGCCAGTTAAGTCGCTCCATGCAAATACCCTAGTCCACATGATAGCCAATCATGTTTATGCAACCCTGTTAAAGTAATGTGATTGGCTGTTGCCCACTGCAAAGCATAGGTGCGGACATATTTTGGGAAAGAACAGTGAAGTGTGCAGAAACCATGAAGTGGTGACAGACTTCACAGCATGTGTCAATCTCGTCCCCGATGTTAATCGAAGAGATGTCTGGTAACCAAGTTGTGCCAAAAATGCCTGACTTGAGCCGGTTTTTAGCACGCATGACCATAGCAGTAAAATATGCGTCTGAGCAAGTCTATGACAGTGTAAAAAGCTTAATGTTGTAGCCTTTGTCTTTTGTGCGTTATGCTGTTGTTAGGAATAACTTCACATGAATCTGTGCGCTGACGTATGCACTACTTCTGCACTAAAATATCTATTATTGTTAAATTCTTACTAGAACGTGAAGCGATCACTGTGTTGACTGCATTTATTTAGCAGTAAAATTAGCCCGGGTGCTCGTGTTGCAATATTAACAAAATGAAAGTGTTGACAGCACATTTTGTTTTCTACTAAAATTCGTCATTTGCTAATATTGCATTGTTTTTGCAACATGTTACAAGCTACCCAACAGCATGTAAATATATTGCAAATAAATCACAAATTTTGACATGTTGCAACACATTTGCATCTTGTGTTTTATTGATGACGTCACCAGCGATTAGTCGACGTCGACTCAACTTTGGTAACATAAAAGTTGACTTCCAGTAATCTGAAGTCATTCAACCCCCTACTATAGACTGGCGATTTTCCAGGGGAGAGGCTCAGACCAGACATGACTTTCTGCATATTTTGTGTGATTTTGTGTGAAACTAAAGAGACAGTTGTTTAATTTTAATGCTGATTTTTAATATAAAATGTAATCTTAAGCTTGGCAAGCAATTTTGGAGAATTTGATGTTTACCCATTCAAAGAGAATGCTCTTCCAGTTTGTCAAGCAATGCTACTCTAAAAGTAATTCAAATTCCCACTGATTCAGGGACAAAAGAGGCAGGAACTGACAAACAACCTTAATCATAAACAAATACAAACCAAAAGTATCCATCAGAGGTTAACACTGGTGCTACCAGCCTCACTCCACTCCTATTGTTCTTGACCCTGCCCACACTCATTAGAGATCTTGTGTTCTGTATCGCTGCAGCATCTCATTTTTTTTATTTATTTTTTAAGAAGAGCTACACGTGCACTTAAGGTTGATTGAAAAGTGACTGTGTAAGACTGCAACAATCCGTTAAAATGTATTGCCTTTAACATGTATGCTGTGAATTTTTCTCTTTCTCTCTCTTCAGCTGTGGACCTCTGACAATCAGGCAGACGGTGATGACGCAGAGGAGGTCCGGGACAACTAAAGCCAACTCCACAAAGAAGCTTTTCAGTCAGCACAGCGAGAGACGACGCTGACGCTTTACAGTTCCAGCTTCATACTCACCAGCCCGTCATTTGTGTGTGTGTGTTTGGATTTGAGAGTGCGAAGGAAAGACCGTGTTTGTGTACGTGTGTTTGTTTGGGGTGGGCAAACCTGCAGTTTGTCTTTCAAATTTGTTAACTGTGGATTGGAGATGATGTGTGTTCATGCATGTGCTGACGCGTGTCTCCATGAAGCCAACAGTCGGTGCGTATGTGAGAGCGAGAGAGAGAGAGCGAGAGTTTGCATCCTTTTCCGAGTTCGCTAGGGGAGCATTTAGTGATGGGTTTCTTGTGGCTTAGACTGAATTCTTCATTTTCCTAAAGAATCATGGGAAACAAACCAAAAGTCAGTATGAACGAGTACTTGTGACACATTGGGCTTGTGCAAGACATTCTACTTCAGCTGTCAAGTGCGTTTTCTCTTTGGTGAATATCGCATACAATCTCTCTTTGTCAAACACAGACCTAAGATCAAAAAAACAAAACAAAACAAAAAAAAAAAGACTTGACACATGGCTTATACTGTAACTTTGATATAAGAGTCTTGTTACCGAAGCAGTAAGTAACGCTTTTAATGTGCTTCTCTGATTAATACTGTTTTCTATTAGGATTTTTGGTTTTGTTTTATTTGTACTACTACTACTACTACTTGCGAAATCTCGTTTTTAGTTTGTTTTGTTTACTCCTTTTGATACTTGGCTAAACTGCATGTGGCTTTAGTTAATCAGGGTGACTGGAGTTGGCTGATTGGGCTGCCTGTCTTTGGATTTTCATACAGAAACACTCAGCATTATTGTTATTTGTTATGGAGGGTGGGCGGAGGGATCTGGATTTCATGTTAGTGGAATTAAAACAGATAAAACACAAACCACATGATCTGCTCTTCTTTTCGTGTGGTGTTCTGTTTGTGGTGCTTTTCAAACCTTGCTGTGCCAGAAAGATTCTGGCTTTCAGTTATTATATTAGGTTTGTCCAAATGGAGATGCTGGAGAAATAGAGTTTGTTCATGCAAAAGAAGATTCAAATTAAAACATTAAGTAACAAAAAAAACAAACATACTTTCCTAAAAATGGAACGTTGTGATTTCAAATCATTCTTGAAAAGCAAATTAAGGAATAAATAGCTATTTTAAAGGTGCCATGAAATTAAAATAAAGTTTGTTAGAAGTTTGTATCGGTATTATTTATTTTTAGGATATCTAAAAGGCTAGTGTGCCCATAACTGTGACAAGAATTCGTACTTAGGATATATAAAACTGATATCAACACGTAACGCTTGTCGTTTGTCTCTTCTGCCCAAATGGATCAATGGTTTAATTCATGTCTGCTCATACTACTGTTTCTCATCACATCATAACCAATCAAATCAAGGTCCCTTTAATTTAAATTCTCTCTAGTATCTGACATGCCCGCCCCTTTCAAGACGCTTCTCATTTGCTTTTCCTTTGATGCACTTGAGCTCGACCACTCTCACTGGCAGAGCTGTGATA
This sequence comes from Danio albolineatus, assembly GCA_903798035.1. Taxonomy (NCBI): domain Eukaryota; kingdom Metazoa; phylum Chordata; class Actinopteri; order Cypriniformes; family Danionidae; genus Danio; species Danio albolineatus. The sequence continues at coordinate 170,442 of CAIGQQ010030848.1, read as the reverse complement.
AAACAAAACACTATTGTTTTTTTTGTTTTTTAACAGGGAGGAGCTATACTATGTCCCACTATGTGGTTGTTTAAATGGTTCTTTAAATGGTCCCCCCAAATTAATAATAATTACAAAGTTGCAAAATTAATTTGTTATTAATTTCTCATTTTGTTCCGATCTCCTGAGACCTTCGTACATCTCCGTAACACAAGATATTTTAGATGAAATGCTAGAGCTCTCCAATCCTCCATAGAAAGCAAAGATCCCAAGATATTCAAAGTCCAGAAAATGAACCAGATACATGGCATGTGGTTCAACTGTAATCTTATGATGCTCCAATGACACTTTTGCGCATCAAGAAAACAACTTTTAAAAGCAACTTTGTTTGCCTACGTATTCCACATCATATCTAGGTGCATGTTTTCTACAGGAAAAATGACGTTTGTGTGTTGCACTCAGGGTTGCCAGATTGAGCGGTTTTGCATTTGATTGTGCGGGTAAAAAAACGATACAGGTGGGTTGACAAAAGTTGGGCAGTTTTGAAATGTAAGCTTTAAATGCAACTTGATTAACAAAACATAACTGTTCTCCTACTCCATTTATCTCAAACCGCGTGGGCCCACCAGCAAGAGGAGATGAAGGAAAGTTGTATTAAAACCAGACTCCCCGGACAAATCTTACTCCCCTTCGAGTGCACACTCATCAGTTAAACTCGCAGCGGTTTATCTTAACACTTTTATAATTATTATTATTATTTTTTTTTCAATTAAGATCAAGAACAAAATAAGAATCATTGTCTGATTCACAAGCATCATCTTATTATGTTCAAAAGAATTTAAAATGCCAAATGGGGCAAATTTATACCCCTCATTGATGTAAAACATTCTCTAATAGGTAATGTAATCTGTGGGGGTGGGGGGGTTCAATGCAATCTGGTTATGTTGTGGTTCTGTGACTGCTGGTGTTGGTTGCTGTATGGTCAAAGTAACTAGGTTCATTTCAATTTAAATAAACTAAAATTAAATCAAATATTAATTCATATTTTGGGTGTTTTTTATGCATTTGGGTGGGTTATGGACAGCTTTTGGGCTGGGAAAAGTCAGCTATATCTGGCAACACCGGCTGCACTGCTGACCAGTAGTAAACGCACACCCTGACCTGTCGCAGAAGAGTTTTTGTTTCTTTGGTGAAGAAAAATGTTGAAACTTTGTATGATTACAGTTAAATCACTGAAGCCAAGTGTTTTGACCATGCTTTTGGTCCCTTTTCTTGACTTTGATCATCTTGTGACTGTTGCTGTCAATGGAGGATGAGAGAGCTCTCGGATTTCATCTAAAATACCTTAATTTGTGTTCCGAAGATGAACGAGGGTCTTCGGAGATTGGAACAACACAAGGGTGAGTAATTAATAACCAGATTTTCATTAGAACTAACGTTAACCCTTAACTGAAAACGTGACATTAGTGATTCTAAAAATAGTCATTAATGTATTTTTAACAGTACATGTTGTTTCTGTATATACATTAATATAAACAAGAATTAAGAGCTACAGAACTCAAGATCTCACAAGATCGATATTTTCCTGTCCTCGTTATTTTTTGAGGTTTTTAAAAGCCAACTGTGATCTGATCAACTCAACAGAAGAACAACATGAGGTTCAATAAACATTGCTTTATCTTTTTAACTTGGTTTTAATTTAGAATACTGCTTTCAGAGAAAACCCTTGAGCAGTGTTGTTGGTCAAGTGCTCATCTTCAAAGAGCTGTTTTTTTTCTCATGGAGCAGGAAATGGGTCATATACTCTCAGTGGAAGCTGCAGTCATTTGAGTCCTGCGCCAGATTCACTGGGCCGAGGAGAGGTGACTTTCAGGACAGGTGACTGAGGTAAACGCTGACTAACTTACATGACCTGAACTCACCGGTGCTTGCTTTCCCTGAACAAAATGATGAACAATTGCCATCTTGCTTACGCAGAGATAAGAGCATTTGGACATTTGTGATTGTATGAAAATGGATTTATAATTTCGTTAAAAGTCCTGAAAATTATTACATCTCAGTGACTAGAAGTTGCTCTTTGATACTAAAATACAGTATAATATGTAAATATTGCAATATTTCTGTCCTTTAAAGGGGTCCTAAATGGAATTTATTTTGCATAAACCTTAAAATTATTTTTTATTTCAAGTTTTCAGCTCCTGTTCTCTTAAAATCATTCTGCACAAAAAAAATTTTTCTTACAAAACTCTGAACAGAAATAGCAAAAAAAAAAAAAAGTCTGCAAGACCCTGCACTGTAAAAAATGCAGGGTTCCACACAATTTATTCATGTTGTACCAACACAAATGGATTAAGTTAACAAATTTAAGTATATTGAACATAAAACAATTAAGTTGCTCCAAAAAATCTCAAGAATTTCAAGTTTATTGCACATACTGTAAAATAAAGTCAAAAATCTAATTAAGTTGCATATTTTTGGCTGAACGTAATTTAAAAAAAACTATATGTTATTTCAATAATAATAAATAATAGAATATAATCTGCCGGTCCAAAGACACATGCTATGAGTGAATTGGGTAAATGAAATTGGCTGTAGTGTGTGTGAATGTGAGAGTGTATGGTTGTTTCCCGGTATTGGGTTGCAGCTGGAAGCGTATCTGTTGCGTAAAACATATGCTGGAATAGTTGGCAGTTCATTCTGCTGTGTCGACCCCAGATAAATAAGGGACTAAGCCAAAGGAAAATGAATGAATAACCCTGGGGGGGAAATTATTTCTAGTCCTTTAAATGAATGAAAGTCATCAAAAATATTAGTTCCACACAAACGCTCTGTGTTGAGACAACATGAAACAATTAATTTAACATATTAGTTTTTGCAAATTTAATTGGATTGAGCATAAAACAATGAAGTCGTCACTCAACAAACTGAAGAATCGTGCCGTTTCAGCTCATTTTAATAAGTAGTTTGAACAAACCGTAAACGTCTTTTTTTGAGTGTACTGGAATACTTTTTTTACCCTGGTGTTAACTGGAATATAGTTAGCTAATTACTCTTTGAAATGGAAATAATTCACTTAAAATCCTGATCTAAAATAGAAATAAAAATAAAAACAAAAAATGACAAAATTGGAAAATTGTGGGTTCCAAGACTAATTTTTTTTTTATTTTTTTGGTAATGTTGAAAAAGCAATCTTTGTTCGTCTGTCCGTTACTTAATGCAGCAGATATACTCCAGTGCCCCTGTCTTCAGTGTGTGTGTGTGTGTGAGAGAGAGAGAGAGAGTCTGCTATAGGAAAGGCTGTGCTGATCTCAGTCTGGGTGTGTCAGTGAAGAGCCTCAGGCTGTGGGATGGGCTGGTGTTTCCATTGAGACGAACAACACTGCTTCTGTGGAAAAGAGCATGAGTAATCAGCAGGAAGAAACTTCTCTGAGAAATGACAAAGCGCACTGTCAGGCCAGATAATATTAAACACCAGAAGTGCCTTCAGCAGCGCTAGAACAAGCAGCTCGCCGTGTTTTAAAAAAGACAAAGAGCATGATTAAGATTCATGTGGAAGGGATTTATGGATGCATTTTCAAATGGAGTAGCTACAAACATGCAGATGTTGAAGTAAATAAATACATATACGTTTTTAAGAGAAGACACTGCAGACTAAACATTTTTTCATTCACTAATTTTGAGATTTTTTTCTTCTGTTTTTTAAAGAAAACATTCAAAATTCCCTTATAATAGTTTTTTTAATTGCACTTTATCAATTTATGTCAGATTTCAATTGCAAATAGTAATTTTTAAAGGTTGTTTTCTCCAAATGATTTTTTCTTTGGCATTGAGCCATAAAATAATTTTGAACTTGATCCAATGTTCATATTCTTGTGCTAGAAATTAGTGCATATTTAATTTAATAATGCACACTTTTCATTTAAACTCTGTTTTAGAAAACTTGTAATACAAAAAATGTTTGTAATCTTGGTGTAAACAATCAACTGGGGAAATACAATGATAAAAATTAGCATTTTTTCTTTTCATCTCTATTCGGCAACAGTGTCTTGTTACTGAACGAGATGTAAATAACCTTTATTTACTTACCACATACCAATTGTATAATTCACTGACAGGGACTTTGATGTTACAAAATGAAATTATAATTATGGGAGAACAGGTTTGTCATCAGATATGGGAGGGCTGTTATGTTATTGGTGTCGTTGATGTTTCTTTTGTTCCTTATTCACTGATGAGATCACTACCTGAATAGTCATCTATGGCTTACCTCAGTTCCACTCCTCTCCTATATAAATAAAAAAAAAATTTATTGTATTATTTTTCTAATATTATTCTTTAACCAGAGCCATCAGATGCAGCTTTTGACGGTTTGGCACAAGCTCTGACCTCTGATGCTCAGAAGCCAGATTTACAAGACACTGTTCATAAAAACATTTTCTTTTAATGTTCTAAAGATAAAAGTAAAGATCAGTTTGTATTTCTAACAATATTAAGATTGTTTTTTAATAATCTAGTTTTTGAAAAGAATATTCTTAAAATCCTCTTTTGTAAGTTTTCCATCCAGGTTTTGAAAAAAATTTGTAAGGCAAGTTCATTTAGTACATTACATACACATTTGTAATTCAAAGTGCTTTACATAAACAAGAACAAAGGAAACAAGAAAATAAAAAAGTTAAAAGAATTAAAAATTATTAAAAGAGATAAAAACTGTAAAAATGTGTTAAAACAAGTTATAAAACAATGAAAATGAAAAGAAACACATAATGGTGTGATCTGTTGAACATAGCACAGTGCTCATTCAGTAAAGGCACAGCTACAGATGTGTTTTAAGTCTTGATTTGAATGTACCTAATGTTGGAGCACATCTGATCATATCTGGAAGCTGATTCCAGCGGCGGGAAGTGCAGTAGCTGAAGGCAGATTCACCCTGCTTTGACTGAACTCTTGGATTTTCTAATTTATTTGATCCTAAAAATCTGAGTGATCTGTTTGGTTTGTATTCAGTAGGCATGTCTGTAATGTATTGAGCTCCTAGGCCATTTAGTGATTTATAGAAGAGTAATAATACTTTATAATCTATTCTGAATGTAACTTGGAGCCAGTGTAAAGACCCGAGGACAGGTGTGATGTGGTCTGATTTCCTGGTTCTGGTCAGAATCCTGGCCGCAGCGTTCTGGATGAGCTGTAACTGTCTTTTTGGGAAGCTCAGTGAGGAGTCCATTACAGTAATCCACCCTGCTGGTGATAAAAACATGAACAAGTTTCTTTAAGTCCTCACAGGGAACAAAGCATCTAAATCTTGCAATGTTTTTGCAAGTCACAAGCAGGTTACTTCAACTGCCTCTTTACTGTAACTTACCTGTAAATGTGTTTTACAGATGCAGGGCCCTATTGTCATTTCATTTTACAGTAAAACAGCCTTCTTTAAAACAGTTTAATTTTAAAGTATGGCAGTTTTCACAGGTTTTTTTTGGTAATTTTCTTACATTTTACACTAGCAGTATCAACATTTTTTTAAAAGTTCTTTTTTCTATTGAAAAGTAATTTTCATTCATCAATCTATATATATATATATAGTGATACAAGATGTTAATCAATTTTTTCTTTAACTGTCTTTTCTTGATTTCTTTCATTACAGTAGAATACTGCACATTCTTAATATGCAGTACGTTACTGTAAATACTTTTAAAATGACCAACACTGCAGTGCACATTACAATACTGAACTGTAAAGAATGTATTTGGTATTTTACTGGTCGTTTATGCAGTAAATAACTGTAAAATTATTTATATTATAAAAAGAGCAAAAAGCAACTCTAAAACATGCTGTTTTGCAATGTCAACATAAATATATATTTACAATGAACTAAGACCTAATACATAATATGTTTATTTTTTGTTATTTTTTTTATTGAGTGTTATGTAATGTACAAATTACATTTGTTTGTTTTTCTTCAATACTCATCACGAATTTTTAAAAAAATAATTATATCCATTAAAACCATTAGAACTTGAATATATACTACAGTATTTAAATAAATATTATGGAAGTGAATAGATGCTCGTTTCCAACATTCTTCAAAATGTTTAGAAAGAAAGAAAGATAGAAAGAAGTTTCGAAGACGTGCATGCAGAAAAAGTAAATGGTGAGTTAACTTTTTTGGGGTGTACTATCCCTTTAAGGACACAGACTCATTCAAGGTGTGTGACTCCCCCTGTTGGTGAGCTTCAGCACTGACATCCACATGCGAGTTTACACAAAAATTGAATATTCTGACTTTATTTACTCTCCCTTAAAAATACTATAATGTTTTCTCTCTTGTGATGCTTGCAAACCCCAAAAAAAGCTTGTGTGTGTGTTAAGCAAACATGATTCGCCTTCCCTGAATAAATTACTGTGAACATCGCTTGCTTAGCTGATCAATGTTTATATGAACAAAAGACTAAATTAAATCTGTTCGTCGTCGTAACTGGAAGCCCTCGTAGAATTTGAAATGGTTTGAATGATTAAAATGGGAATTACGTGTGCTTCAGTGGAAACTGTAATGGTCCCTATACGGGTAATTTGCTGCCTTCTAACGGTGGCATGTTAAAACTACAAAGTCCTACTGGAATATGTCCCAAAACACACTAGAAACAATTAAAATGTGCACTTTTTAATGGTTAACAGTTGATGTATTGTAATGTTTTTGAAGTGTTTTGTTTGTGTTTTATCAGGTATAAAGTGATTGCCGCTTTAAAATACTTAATAAGGACAATAATTTATTTTAAAATAATAAGCATCAGCATATTGCCAAAACAGAACTTTGAGAAACAGAAATCTCTCACATTTGATTTTTAAAAAGACTGTGTTTTGATGATGAGTAAAAGTCTTATGGGTTTGGGAGATTTCAAAGGGGATGAATTAACCATTTAATCGAGCCAGTTATTGAATATTACTCACTTTTGAACTATGATGAAAGTAAGTAACTAAAAAGGCAACACTGATTAAAGAGTATGTAAACCCCACAAGCATAATATCATGTCTGATCAAAGTGATATAATTATCACTATATACAAAGGCCCACTATTACTGGACATAAGGTAGATAAGTTTATTTTATTTTGGGCACTTTAAAGTTCCAGTTGACTAACAATAGCCTATAGCCAACAATTTTGTTAGCTTATATATGTTTCAAATTCATGTTAAATATTGATCAAAAATCCAAAAAAAATAAATAAATCAAATGTATTGAAATGTAATTAATCTGAATACATTTAATGTAATTTTTGAACATGATCAATATAAAAGAAACTATTTTGTAGGAAAAGATGTCAAATGATGGGTGAACTAATGTTCCATCATCATGCACTATAGACATGAAGCAACATGGTAATTTTGAACTGTACATATTCAAAAAGCCAACATAAAATAATACTTGATTTGATTGTATTAAAAAAACACATACTTACTGGCAGTAATATTTAAAATGACAGTTAATTAGTATGTTGGATAGTCATTATAATCAATAAGTTTTTTTTATGTCATCAAATTATATTATACAACAGTAAAAACTGAATTAAATTTTAGTTGATTCCTTCTGTAAATCATGGTAAGTCTGAGGGTAAATCTTTTTAGTTCAGAAAAAAAATCATTCATTTAACTGAGCCTATTCCAATGTACAAGGATGTAATGTTTATTATATTAATATAGTGATTTGGTTGGTTGCAAACTCGTGTTTGTCTTTGACCTATTTGTCTCAGACTCACCCAACCTTTCAACCTTTCAGAAGAAGAGTAAATGAATGAATTTATTCCTTCATTTATAGGGAAACTGAACAAAACGTAGCCTATTTGTTGTGTAAAAATTATGTCTATATTCCCGAAAAAAGTCACAACCATAAGACAAAATTATTAAACAGCGTCAGTTATTATAACATATATTAATTAATGATAATACACAAAATTAAATAACTAACTCTTGCTTTAACCACGGGCTTCACATCGTCGCATAAATCAACTATTCATCGTTTTAAAGCTTATTGGCCATATCCGCGACCCTACCTCTTTTCACCCAATCACCATCCAAACCGGTGAGAGACTGCGGTTTTCACGTGCGCGTGCCCGGTGCATGACGTGTCTGCGGGTATATATGTGATGGCTCAGCCCGCCCCTTCTCTCCCGAAACCCCCGGCTGTTAGTGCTGTGTGAGTGCGTGTGTGCTCCGGAGCTTGCCTCGGCACACATTATATAAAAAATAAAAAAATACAAAAAAATTAAAAAACTTTTAAAAACTCCAAAAAATCCTTTTTTTCTTTTTATAAATAAAAATCGGTGAAGTGGGATCTGGAGGCCTTGAAACATCGCAACAACCCAGAAAGAAAAAAATAAATAACGACAGTCTGTGATCTCGCGAAGGCCTAGCGGTTTGCTTGATTAATTTAATATTTTTGCGCGTTTTAATTTTTTTCTCTTGCCCTTAACGTTCGTCATTTTAAACGACCAACCGCCTGAACCCCTCCAGCGAAGTCATCTTTTACCCGACGGATGTAAGTTTTAACAATTGGCGTTTTTAAAATTAGCTTGACAGACAACTAACGTTATATTCTGACGTGGTTGAACTCGTACGTTAGCGCCACGAAACATAACGTACACGAAATTTAGCGAGTTCACAACTGCGACTGAAGAGAAAATGAACCCCAGCGCTCCTAGTTACCCCATGGCCTCCCTGTATGTTGGGGACCTGCACCAGGACGTGACTGAAGCCATGCTGTACGAGAAGTTCAGCCCGGCCGGTGCCATCCTCTCCATCCGCGTGTGCAGAGACATGATCACCCGCAGGTCGCTCGGTTATGCCTATGTCAACTTCCAGCAGCCTGCAGACGGTGAGTGTCATGTGTGTCGTGCCGCTTACTCTGATGACACGTACGTCTACAGTTTCAGTTGTGTGCTAGAACATTAAGCATAATGCAGCACGACTGTCGGGGTTTCACCAATCCAAGAGTTGTCTATTTATTTATTTATCGATTGATTGTGAATAGGTTGAAGATGGGGATTGCGTGGATATTCCGCATAGTGTGTTGCATGACAGCTGATGTTGCACGCCTGTCAGTTTTAGGGCGTGGGTTGGGCGGAGAGTGTGCAGCAGAGATAAATTCCCGTGAGCTGTCAAAATTTGTAAGGGAAATAGCCCGATCATCACATTGGTGAATCGATTCTGTAGCATGTCATGCTTTTTTCTTTCTTTTTTTCTTTTTTTTTTTTTTTTTTTGCAGTACGTGATCTTGAAACTAGATCTCTCCTGTAACCTTTCAAATTTAGATCAGACGTATTCAAAATGCAATTCATAGTTATTACTTAATATCTTTGTTGTTCTTTTTAGTGCTTTTTGTTATTAAATCCAGGAAGTTAGCTGTGTCCATGTAATGAATTGCTTAATTCGTTCTTGGGGTTTAATCTAATAATTCAGAAGAACTTTTATTTATTTCATTAGACTTTTTTTAAGCATTTTATATTTGGTAAGATTTAAGTGTTTTGAGAATTACAATTACGATTTCAGCAGTCACCTGCTATAATTGTGAAGCGCCCATAGCCAGATCATAGCATGGATGGTTTTGCTTGATTAATATAGCTGTGGTTTTCATTTAATAAGCACATTTGTATTTAGTTTTTATATTTTCATTATGAGGCGGTTCATGCCGCTGTGGCGACCCCAGATTAATAAAGGGACTAAGCCGAAAAGGAATGGATTTTCAGTATCGGTAGTTTTAGTGTAGCAGAGTTAGCAGAACGTTTGTAGTGTAGATCAGAGCAAAGTTAATAAAGTGTTTTCAGTTTACTTGTCCAAACCTTTACTAAAAGAGTTTTGTCCAAACCTCTTTATAATAAAAATGGAATAATTGTTTGAAAAGGCACCCAAAACCCCAAATTGCAACTTTGCAAAGTAAAAAGTAATAAACATAAAAAAATTATAAACTACTTAAACATGCCTAGTTCATACTTTATGACAGATGAAAGTAAAATAGAGCAGATGTTTTGTTTTATATAGAAAATATGTTTTTTATTTATAAACATCCACCAAATGGGTGCTGCTTTAAAAAAATCTAATCATATCATTTAGTTTTTCACTAGTTGTAGCCTTTGCGTTAGTTTTCATAAATAAGCTTTGAAGTCACACTGAGTTGGTGCTGCATTTGATTTTGAACTTCTTGGCCATTAAAAAAGCATGTTCTCTTTATGAATATGGACAATATAAACTAAATTCATGCATTTTACATTTGGCATTTTGTCAATATCACATGACTCTGCATCAGCGTCCCTTTCACTGTCGTTACATTCTCTCTCGAGGCCTCATGGGATTGTAAATTGTTCGTTTAAATGGCCATTTCAGAATCTCTGCAGGAGTCGTAGGTCAGACGGATGCTTCTTGCTGACTGTGTTTGGAGTTCTGTAGATCAGATGTCCTACTCTGCTTAATTTCCTAATATATAGTATGACAGACAACCAGTGTGTGAGCAATTTCAGGACTCGGCAGAAGAACTACAAATGTGATGCCATTTTGGTTATTATTATTATTATTATTATTATTTAAGCGTTTCAAAGCTTTCAGATGCTGCCCATGTCTCCCAACTGTTTACTTTCACTTTAGACAAAATGTTTGGTTACACGAGTACTCCCCAAGTTGGGAAATTTTGGGAAAAAGTGTGTATTTGACATCAGTAAGACATGAAAGTGAACTGAATCACTTACAAACTGTCTGAGAGGTTGCTCGAGACAGCTGCCTGGAAAAGTTTTGGAAAAACTGAAAAACCCACAAAGTTCTGGAAAAGTCAGGGAAATTAGTTTAACAAATGTCAAACAGATTGTTGCATGTTTTATGAAATGCTGTAATAACTTTGAACATGCATCGTTTTTCTGATTATTTAACATGGATACATAGACTTTACATGAAACATTAGGTCATGAAAATTAACTTGAAAGTCGTGAAAAAATTGAATTTTAGTAGTAAAAATGTTTATGAGCCCTGTTTTCTGCTCTACTATGTACGTATAAGCACTGCACTAATATACTTGCAGGCAAACTGTATTGAAATCCTCTGTATCAATTGGCATATGTCATATCACCAGCCCAGGGCTGCATTCTATACGCTTTGAAAATCCCAGGTGTAAACTATAAAGCAGTCTACTGTGTAAAGTGTTATATAAATGAGCACGCCATGAGTACTTGACTAGAGTGCTAGAACTAAAACACAACTGCACAGATCTGAAAACAATGTTTTAAAATGTAGTGTCTTTGGTTCCAGTTGGTACTAAAATTTTAAAACCATCCTAAAACCATCCATTTCGAGTGCTGTCAAGCTGGTTCTAAAATAACAGCACAGAAATACTGCCTTTTTCACCAGTAACAAACAAATGGATGCTAGAGCATTTGAAAGCTGTGTCCTTCAGAGGAACCATCTCTGAGCAGATATACAGATCATGGATCATTGGACCAAATCCCAGTAATATTTATTGAGCATGTGAACACAATGGACCATCAGATTGGTTAGGGATCCACTTAGTAGGGCTGCAATGTTTGCAGCAAATTAACGTTTTTAAAAATTTAGTACTAGGGATATAACGATTCATTTGACTCACTATTCAAAACGATTCACGATACTAATCTCATGATTCTCAATTTAGTCACAATTTAACAAAGTTGTTTGAAACAAATTTAAGGTGAAGAGCCCTTTCATTTTTCTCCAAAATGCTGCCTGTTTTTGCAAAATATTATGTTTTCTGCCATAACCAACTATTTTAATAACATAAGTTTCAGGCCCTTTGATCGAGGGGACTGGCCACTGGCATAAAAAACCCCCCACATTTTTCATTCATTCATTTTCTTTTCGGCTTAGTCCCTTTATCAATCCAGGGTCGCCACAGTGGAATGAACCGCCAACTTTTCCAGCATTTGTTTTACGCAGCGGATGCCCTTCCAGCCGCAACCCATCTCTGGGAAACATTCATGCATGCTCATTCACACACTTACACAACGGACAATTTAGCCTTACCCAATTCACCTGTACCGCATTTCTTTGGGCGGGGGCGATGTTGCCCCTAAAACTGATTATAAAATTACTATTGATATAGTATGATAAAGATGGGAGTTGAACATGATTATGAAGGTGAATAATTAATGTTACTTGTATAATTGATTAGTATAAGTATCAGTGTGATTCACTTGAGAAGAGATAGTCTTGAACATTTTTACAGCAAATTATTAAAATATGTATAAACTAATTTGAAAAAGAGAGGGTAAAAATAGTCTACTGCCTGCTTCTGTAACAGAACAACTTTCTCTTTGTCTGAAAACATCTTCACACTTTCGCTTTGAAAACTCTGATGCACCATGTGATCTCAGAGCAAGCGGAGCTGCAAATCGTCCGGTCTGCTTGGTTTGGCTTATTAATATATAT
>CAIGQQ010030848.1:135929-157632 GCA_903798035.1 Danio albolineatus | reverse complement strand
CCCGGCTGGGTCAGTTGGCATTTCTGTGTGGAGTTTGCATGTTCTCCCCGTGGTTGCATGGGTTTCCTCCACAAGTCCAAAGACATGTGGTATAGGTGAATTGGGTAGGCTAAATTGTCCGTATAGTGTATGAGTGTGAATGTGTGTGTGTGTGAATGTTTCCCAGAGATGGGTTGCGGCTGGAAGGGCATCCGCTGCGTAAAAATATGCTGGATAAGTTGGCGGTTGATTCCGCTGAGGCGACCCCGGAATAATTAAGGGACTAAGCCGACAAGAAAATGAATGAATGAATGTAGTGCATTTTATTGTGTACGGTCATACACCCAAAGTGCTTCACAATCATGAGGGGGTCTCACCACACCACCACCAGTGTACATCATCCACTTGGATGATGCAAATGCAGCCACAGGACAACAGCGCCAGTGCACTCACCACACACCAGCTATTGGTGGAGTGGAGAGACGGTGATGAAGCCAATTTAGTGGATGGCGATGACTAGGTAAAGGCCGATGGACTGAATTTGGCCAGAACACTGGGGTTACACCCCTACTGTTTTACGAGAAGTGCCATGAGATTTTTAATGACCACAGGCAGGGGCGCTGCTGAGGGGGGGAAAGTTAGGACGATTCTAAGGGCCCATGCACTCTAGGGGCCTACAGAGATCTGCTTTATAATTAATAACAGTGCTATAATGCAATATAAATTATGAATGTATCTCTAAATTACAAGTAAAACAAGTTCAGTCCATCAGTAGCGGGAAGAGAGTTGATGCTTTGAGTGCGATCGTCAGGTAAACTGTCAAAGCAGCGATGTCCTCTAGGTTAACATCAGCTGCGTCCCAAATCACATACTTATGCACTATTCTACGCCATTGTTACACACTATTCGACACTATTGCAGTACAGTTATTGAAATAGCTACACACTGGTGTTTTGTGTGTTTAGAAATGTAGAATCTTCAGTGAATATTTGATTACTGTTGCTTTATTTGTACTACATTTACATTTGAACAATAAACCATCTGCTAGCTGCAGTCATGGCCGTTCTCTTACTAAATACTGATAAGTAGTGGACAAAATCAATAATAAAATGCATAGGTCAGTATAACTACATTGCAGACAAAGAGTTTGGATAGCTATAGCTTGGTAGTAGGGGCCCATCCTCATATTTTTTCATGGGGCCCAAAATTGCTAGCGGCGCCCCTGACCACAGGACCTCAGTTTAAGTTTCCCCTTCACTTTACTGGGGCGTTAGGGCTCACACAGACTGCAGGTTGAACGCCCCTGCTGGCCTCACCAACACCACTTTCAACAGCAACCTAGTTTTCCCATGTACTCTTGAAGTGTCCTAAGTACTTTGGATGTTTTGAAAAATGTATCACTGGGATGAATTTAAATTATCATGTCAAACTAAAATATTAAATCTTATGTAAAATGTTTTGTTTTTATTTGTTTTTTGTTTTTTTGCACACACCAAAGTTCAAACTACTCATTTAAAATGAGCTGAAACAGCACTATTATTGAGTTTTTTGGGGGATACAACTTTTTATGTTCAGTCCACATAAATTTAAGATGGGCTAACTGATCTGTGTTGGGACAAGATAAATGAATTGTGTATGAGTCCTGCAGTTGTTATCAAATTGTTTGTTGCCCTCACTTCTAAATACTCTAGTATGGATGCCCTTCACGAATCATAAATATGCTAAATAAATAGTTATAGTTCTTACTTTTGAAATGAGTCCTAGATCCTCCTATTGAACGCTCTTCTTTGCCATCAGGTTTGTCGGCCGTTTCAAGTCTCGCAAGGAGAGGGAGGCTGAGCTTGGTGCAAGAGCCAAAGAGTTTACCAACGTCTACATTAAAAACTTTGGAGAAGACATGGATGATGACAAACTTAAGGATATCTTCAGCAAATATGGTAAGTTCCTTGGAAAGCTCGTGTATATTAACTATTCTCTTGGTTTATAAATTAAAAAGATGTTCTTGTTTGGTAAGGTAATGCTATGAGCATCCGTGTCATGACTGATGAAAATGGGAAATCCAGAGGCTTTGGGTTTGTGAGTTTTGAAAGGCACGAAGACGCCCAAAGGGTCAGTTCAGCTTTAATTGCAGTCAGGCTAGCATTTCTTTTTAGGTTTCTTGGAATACACATGATACTGTGTATTGTCAATGATTTTGTGCTCTGATTACAGGCTGTGGATGAGATGAATGGCAAAGAAATGAATGGAAAGCTCATCTATGTGGGTCGTGCTCAGAAGAAAGTGGAGCGTCAAACTGAGCTCAAGCGCAAATTTGAACAGATGAAGCAGGACCGTATGACGCGCTACCAGGTCAGTGAGAATGAGCTTTGAGCTTTGCAGCCTTGTCAAATTCAGTGTTTCCTTAGTGTACTGCACTGGCCAAAATGGCTGCAACAGTAATTCTTTAGTCCATGAACCCTGTGATCTTGCATAGTGGAAGCTGGGCATAAAAGCGGCTATATACAATTGTTTTTAGAAAGTATTTATGCAGCTTTCTGAAGTTGTGTAACTGGAAATATGAAGTTATTATTATGTAATGTGTTGGTCTTGCCATGAAATAGCCGCAAGCTGCTGAATAAATAAACAAACAAAAGTTGTGTAACTGCATTTGTTAATGAACTAAATCTCTATTACAAGTGTCTTTACAGAAGCAGTTCTAAATGGTTGTTTGCTGTCTTTACAGGGTGTCAATCTCTATGTGAAGAACTTGGATGATGGTATTGACGATGAGCGTCTGCGTAAAGAATTCTCTCCCTTCGGTACAATCACCAGTGCCAAGGTACAAGCGTGAGCCAATGAGACATTCTAGACATGTTGTGTAAAATCTTAAAGCCCTGCCCCATCCCCTAAATATACTATTCTTTTCAAATTAGATAATCTAGGCAATGAAATCTATTGGTTGATGCTAACCTGCAGCTCTTTATTATGTTTTCACCATGTCTTTCCTAACTGCTGAACTGGGATCAAGGGGGTTTCTCAAAATAAAAAACACTCCCAAAATGAATTCAGATTTTTTTTTTTGTCATTTCCAAAGTGTAGGTTTGACTCACAGCAAGAAGGTCGCTGGTTCAAGCCTCGGCTGGGTCAGTTGGCATTTCTGTGTGGAGTTTGTATGTTCTCCCCGTGGTCCCCTGGGTTTCCTCTAGGTGCTCTGGTTTCCCCCACAAGTCCAAAGACATGTGGTATAGGTGAATTGGGTGAGCTAAATTGTCCGTAGTGTATGAGTGTGTATGAATGTTTCCCAGAGATGGGTTGCAGCTGGAAGGGCATCCGCTGGGTAAAACATATGCTGGATAAGTTGGTGGTTCATTCTGCTGTGGCGACCCAAGACTAATAAAGGGACTAAGCCAAGAAGAAAATGAATGAATGAATGTAAATGTTTGAATAAGCACATTCTATTGTTGGATTTGTTTTTCCCCTACAAGTTGTTTATCTAGACTCCAGAGTCGCAGGAGTGTGTGAGAGATATGAGAAGGAGACTAAATATATTTGCAGAAGCATTTGAAACAAATTAGTATGCATGCAAAGTGAATAATGATAACAGTGTAGAATACCAATGACTCGGGTTATGGCAGGAAAGTAAATCTTTTTTTTTGGTTTTGTTTTAAAATCATTCAAGAGTGAAAGTGATGTTTTAAGCATCATGCTTAGTTCTGATCTCGTTATCAGGATACGAGATGACTAATCAAGATATGATATTTGTTCAACCCAAATTTAGGTTGAATTCTGATGTCTTTGCAGCCTTGTCAAATTCAGTGTTTCCTTCTCAGTGGACCGCACTGGCCAAAATGGCTGCAACAGTAAAATTTTAGTCCTCATGCCCTCTGATCTTACATAGTGGATACTGGGCATAGAAGTGGCTATATACTGTTGTTAGTTAGCGCTCATACAATGGAAGCATATAGTCAGTAAGCAATTTCAGAAGATTTAAAACCAGCAGACATGATGTTCCTGAAGGGTTACAAGCTTAGACCAAAATAGCTTTTTTGGTAAAATGTATGCAAATTGATAAATTGTAGCCGTATAAAATGCCAATGACTTGGGTTATTGCAGGAAAAAAATTTAAATAATAAACTTTCCAGAATAAACTGATGTTTTGTTAAAAAGACTTTTGACTCTTGGAGCATCATGCTTAGTCTTAAGATCCTATCATTTAAAGTTCCTCTATTAAGCTACCTCAGATATTACGTAACGCACTGAGTGTAATGTAGCTACTCGTGCACAAAGTTTTATTGGTTTGTGTCTTTTCATCTTCAGTTGACCTACCCTCAAAACACTTTACTTGTTTTGTGTTGTCAAAGCATTTTAGACGTTTATTCTTGCACAACTTGTGTACTTTTATAAAAGCTCCAACTGTAATTGCTGAACATCCAAAAAATGTCATGTATTCATTGTATGTAACAGTCTTTATCCTCACCCCATTTAATTTTTTTGTCACAGGTAATGATGGACGGTGGTCGCAGTAAAGGCTTCGGTTTTGTCTGTTTCTCTTCCCCTGAGGAAGCCACCAAAGCTGTGACTGAGATGAATGGCCGTATTGTGGCCACTAAGCCACTGTATGTGGCTCTTGCTCAGCGTAAAGAGGAACGGCAGGCCCACCTCACCAATCAGTACATGCAGAGGATGGCCAGTGTCCGTGCAGTGCCAAACCCTGTTATCAACCCCTACCAACCTGCACCTCCATCAGGATACTTCATGGCTGCCATTCCACAGGTAAAACCGTGACCTTTTTGTTCATAATTCTTAGATTTTAACTGCTGCTTATTTGTACTTAATGTCTCGTATCTCAGGCCCAGAACAGGGCTGCATATTACCCTACCAGTCAACTAGCCCAGCTCAGACCAAGCCCCCGCTGGACCACACAAGGCGTCCGGCCTCAACGCAAGTCTCTCTTTGTGCAAATATCAATATCTGAAGCAAAGAAAATGCTCATTCATACTAATAAAGACATTCAATGTTGTCTACAGACTTCCAGAACATGCCAGGCACGATGCGCCCGTCTGCCCCCAGACCCCAGACCTTCAGCACCATGCGGCCAGCATCCCAGGTGCCCCGCATGATGTCCACTCAGCGTGTCGGTGAGTCATTTCAGACCTCATATGCTTCACAGCTACATCACTCTGCAACTTGAGACTGTTTGCTTAAGCTAAGCAGGGTTGAGCCTGGTCAGTATCTGGATGGGAGACCACTTGGGAAAACTAGGTTGCTGTTTATTGCAGATTCTAGTGCCCCACTATAGCGATTGAGGCACTATATTGTAAAAAGCATGTTCTATAAATAAGGTGGTCATAAAAAATCGCACTTATAAAGAGTAGGGGCGAGAACCCGCTGCTAATTTCCCTCCATTGGTCTTTACTATGAGACATGACTTGTTGAATTGCTTTTTGATAGTTTTTTTTCTCCATGTTCCCGTTTTACATGTTATAATCAAGGTTATAATAGTTTTGGATTTTTCATTAGTTTTAGTTTTTATTTCATTTTGACTTTTTGTTTTTAAAATCAGTTAGTTTTGATTAGCTTTTAGAGGTAGATTTACTAGTTTTTATATTTTTTGTTTGTTGTTTTTTGTAAATTAGGATATTTGTTAGATGAAAGATTTCAAATCATCAGAATAAATAATGTATAATAAAAACTCAACCAAATATAGGTTACTTTTTTTTTTTTGACCCAATAACTCTACCCTCTACCCATCCTCAAATTTAAATCCAACAGCCCATAAGATAGCAGACTTATTTAAAATATGTGTGCAAGGCTGCTTTTGAGGTTAAATACACAGTAGCGATGGGAAGTTCTGATCTTTAACACGAACCAGATTTTTTGTTACAATCTTCCCAAGTTTGGACTTAACATAAAAAAAAAGTCAGCAATCATAATCACGCATGCTCATCATACTGTTATAATAAGTCTGTATATATTGGTTTATTTTAAGCACTTATCCACAACATTTACAATCACGGTTTACTTGGTAGACTTTAAATCAGAGTATTGTCTTAATCTTATTAAAATCTGAGTATTGGTGTGCATGTAAACTTTCTCAAAGTGTCCTAATTCATTCAGTGAATTGGCTCTATCACCCTCTCTTCTCTCCACCAACCACTTGTGTGTGCTGAGCACTCGAACCTCTGTCCTGTGGCGCAGGAGGTGGTGAGGAGAGACCCCTTCGTGTGTTTGTAAAGTGCTTTGGGTATATGGCAATACACATCAAAAGTGCTGTATAAAGTGCACTTGCCTTTCACACACTTGCATCCAGTGTGTGAGTGATATTGTTAAATCTGTGAATTGGTGTGCTTTGATTGTTCAGTAAGTTTGCTATTAATTTACTCACCAGGGGCCACTGTTCAAGAAAAAAAGGTCAATCCTGGTGGCTAGTTCCCATGACTGTAGTGCCTGGTGCAAAAGCTTCATTTAATGTTAAAGCTTCACGTTATGTAGAAAATGTTTCAATTATTTAACTTTTTTTCCCAGTATCTTTCTTTTGTTTAAGCATACATTTTTGATGAACCGTCATAAAAGTTGAACCTTTTTTCCATCTAACTGTGAACGTAATTTATATATTTAGCATCTAAGTGAAATGGTTAGAAGTCTGGGAGAGTTTTAAACTTCTGATTTTCAGATAATGTTTTTAAACAATTTATGATATTCATTCATATATATATATGATAAATGTTATTTTGCTTCACGGTGGTTTTTCCTATTAAAGGGTTAGTTTACCAAAAACTGAAAATTCTGTTATTAATTTAGTCTGAAATCAAATTAGGATATTTTAAATGGAATCAGTGATCTCGCTCATCCTCCATAGACAGCAGTGGTCCCTACACAAGATATTTAAAGTCCAGAAAAGGAACTAAAACATTGTCCAACATGTGACGTTGGGGGTTCAACTGTAATCATATGAAGGGTTAATGTATTTATCTAAGCTCATTCACTTATTACAGAAAGTAAAATTTCAGCTACAGTGACCAAAAATGTAAGTTTTACCTTAATAAAAAATTCTAAATGCATTCCGATTGTTAAACCATTCCAGAGAGGATTGCAGAGATCAAGATACGACCAAATAATCAAACATCTCCAGCCACCACTGCAGGTTTTTGCAACATTACCTGCTCATGTTCGCATGTCTTCTCTGTGCACAAGATCACATTTTCTGTTCTCTCCTAGCTACTCAGACCATGGGTCCACGTCCTTCCACTGCAGCCACTGCTGCTTCTGCTCCCCCAGTGCGTGGCGTACCTCAGTACAAATACGCCCCCAGTGTCCGCAACCCCCAGCAGCACATGAACACACAGCCTCAGGTTACCATGCAGCAGGTAGGACATGCATCTCATCACTTCTAAAATATTTTGAGTTGATTTTGAGTTCATTGGACTGCTTTACTCTCATCCTCAGCCTGCTGTGCATGTGCAAGGACAGGAACCGTTGACTGCCTCCATGCTCGCTGCTGCTCCTCCACAGGAACAGAAGCAGATGCTGGGTAAAAATTGTTAAGGATTTGCTGCTTTTGATCGTCCAATCTTTGTGTGTGAGGTTAATCTTTCATTTTTCCTTTCACAGGTGAGCGTCTCTTCCCACTTATCCAGAATATGCATCCTAGCCTGGCTGGCAAGATCACTGGTATGTTGCTGGAAATCGACAATTCTGAGCTCCTCCACATGCTGGAGTCTCCAGAGTCCCTGCGCTCTAAGGTAAGAATCGCAAATCACACAGTCTTTTTTGACTTTTCTAAAGCACATTTATGCAATTTTGTGAAACCAAGTAGTTTTTCAAGTGCAGGTTTAACACACGATTAAGAAAAACACAACAGCAAAAAACACTGTACATGACATGATACAAACTAGAATCTAGTAACTTTTTCCAACCTGCGCATCCCGCTTTTCTAAAATTATCTGACCCGCCCCGCACCACTGTATGTATTTTTACAACCCGCCCCACACCCGCAAACATTAAATAGACATAGGCAGCATAATGCAGATAAAAAAGCCTTTATTTAAACCTGAAAGTGCTTGGAAACATCACCCTGTAAACAGGCCATACAAAGGAAGTGCTCGTGTTGTAGCTCTCATGTAGAGGTGTAAACCTACAGTGGTGCCATCAATTCGGTTTAACTCATTATCTCGGTGCATTACAGTGCATTGACAATGCTTTCCATACACCAATTTGTATTTTCTTCACAGCAAAAGAATTCTTGTATTAAAATGTATAAATATATTTATATATTATTTGTAATACAATTTTGTCCTTTATTCGTGGTGCAGTGAAAAAAAGTAATTTTGACACCCCTACTCTCGTGTTTGTATATATTTTTTCACACGAGTTGCACTTCCCTCAGTTGACACTGCTGTCGTCTTCTGCTGCAACTATTTCTGAAAACCGATTCCAAACCATGCTCCAAACATTACATTTAGCAGCCTGAAGTTTTTTCTTTTAATGATGTAAATTCCTGACCTTAAATTCTCCCGCACCTTGTCTTCCATCTTCACTTTTTTTTTTTTCAGTTTTTTTTATTTATTTATTTATTTTATTTATTTATTTATTTTTTATTTTTTTGGGGGCTGGCAGCAGAAGCTGCTTGGTGCTTCTGTGACATGACGGCAAAGGTTTGGGGACGTCACGAATGTTACTTTGCTATGTACTAGGCCTTCGTATTGTAACCTTATCAAAGAACTTAATAACATATAAAAATAGATATTCTCAAATATTAATATAGGCTATGGAAAATTGCACACAACATAAATTGACTTTTTATATTGTGTTTTTAAGGACCCACCCCGCAAAAAAAGTAACTATATCTTTACCCTTACCAACCTGATCCACATGTTACCTGTGGGGTCCGCAGGTTATAAGATGACCCGGGCAACACTAATACAAACATGAGTAAACAAATAAAAAAATGCAGGGATGTATATTGTCACATATGTATTTTGCTTGAAGCTGCAAATTTTGTAAGCTGTTTGTAGACAAATCATAATGACGATTATTTTCATCAAAACTGTAATCATGATTATTTAAAATAATTATCAGGGGGCCATGTTACCAAAGTGTTTCAGAGATTCTCAATGCAGAAGCAGGATGGGACTATTACTATTAATGCATTATTAAAATCCAAATTCATGCTTGTTAACATTAGTTAATACACTGGGTTAACACGAACTAACAACGAACAACTTTATTACTAATACAAAAATGCTAACAAAGAAAAATAAATACAGTAATAACTGTATTATAACATTTAACTAACATTAATAATGCAACCTTTATTGTAAAGTGCTACCAAAATTATATACAAATAAATCAATCTGTGCTTTAAGCATCTTCCCTGTAAGAATTAAACTTGATTAGTTTCTTATTAAAACTACAGAAGACCTTCAGTCAAGAGCAGTGAGTGACTTTGTGTCTTTAGTTGTTTGAGGAATAATAATAATATTAATTGCACTCGATTGCAGGAATGCCATGCTGTTCCTTTAAGGAGCACATTTTCCGATTTATGCTTTCACTTTGTTATTGTTTATTAGATTAAAAAATGAGGGGTTATGTGAATAATTACTACTCCTCGCATTTTGATTTATTTTGTCATGTATTTGACTATTTGATCTCACCACTCAAGCTAAAAGATGACTGTACATGATGTGTGTGTTCTACTCATCTTGAGGATGGAGGATGAGGACTTGAGGATTCATGTTAAAAACACGAATAAACCGAATACACTTCAGTAATTCAAGCGTGTCTCATGCTGTAAAAGTCAAGTTGCATGACTATTGATTTTTCACGTGAAACTTTACAGAGCTTTACGGAGGGATGAATGTGGACTGTAAGGGGGGAGGGATATAACGAAATTATCGCTGTATCTTGATGATTTTTTTTTTTTCAGTCAATGGAGGTTGAAATCAAATTAAATTCTGAATAATTGCACAGCCCAAGTTGTTTGTTCATTTTCAAATTGAAACTTGTGGAATGCCTGACACAGTGTCCTTACTACATGCAATGTGACACTGTGACGTAATAAAAGGTATCGTCCATGTTAAAATGAGTTTTTGTCCAAATCATCTATGAGTGCGACGTGCGAAATTTCTATTTTAGGAATCTTTTCTATTTTGTGACGTTGCTCCAGCATATACTATATGATAATGATCACCTCAGGTACAGATTATGTGCTTTATTAAGTGTTAAATCCTACCAATGTGAGTTTAAATACTATTTTACATGACATTTATTGCCTTACTATTGATAACAGCAGCAAATAGTTTACCTCAGATCATGAAAATAAATTAACTAGCAGATGGTTTGTAAATGAAAGTCAGAACTGTAACTAGGTGCAAACCAACAACATCAGTCACTCAGTAGCCTATTGATAAAGCCAAATAGGTATAATATGCATTAATTAATTAGATTAAAAATCTTTCATTTCATTGTGAGTGCAGTGGCTGGTGTTTAAGTGTTTTGTCATGTTGCATTGCCTTGGTGCAGACAGACAAATTGCTGTCATGTTAAATCATGCTGTTTAGTGTATGTGATTTTTATTTTTTATTTTATTTGTACTTTTTTTTTTTTTTGAGAACATTTTCAGGTTTAAATTTTTAAGAATTAAACCGTATGGAAGAAAAAAATATTTGACAAGGATAAACCTTTTTTTCTTTTTTCCTCCTGACAGGTTGATGAAGCTGTGGCTGTACTCCAGGCTCACCAGGCTAAAGAAGCCGCTCAGAAAACAGTCACAAACTCTACTGGTGTGCCAAGCGTCTAAGCCAAGGTAAGATGTTCTTCGTTATCTTCAGTGTTTTGTCATTGCAAGCTTCAAATGTTCATTCTGTTTGGGCAAACTGAGGTCATGATGTCTCTGTTTTGCAGGATTTGCAACCTTGAATCTTCACTGGGAGGGGAAAAAAGTAAACATCGAAAAAAACGAAAACACAGAAAACATCGCAAAACATCTAAAACAATATTTAAAAAAGAAACTAGAAGGAGCCGGGTCTAGAGACAAGCATTCTAGGCCTAGTTAAGGTATTTTAAAAAGGAATCTAAAAAAAAAAAAGAGAAAAACGTACTAAAAAATAAAGTTCGGGTTTAAAAACAAAACAAAAAAACTACAGTATAGGTAATAAACAGCCGTAAAGCGTTCCTGCATTGTTTTATTGCTTTTAATTCCTGGCTATGTCACGTTCTTGGAAAGGAGGTAAGAACTGACAGAACCAGAAATGTGAAGTTATTTTAAATTGAAAATATGCTTGCTCAAATAAAGTTCATTTAAATGCACCATTATTGTCTTTGGACTACAGAATGTCTTTTACAAGTGATTTGGGGTTCCAACAGTGTTACGTTTTAAAAGGTTAGTTTACCTCAAATCATCCGTTCAAAAACCTGGTAGGTTTTTATTATATCTGAGAGGTTTTTGTGCCACCATTGAAAGCCTTTTAAACAATACCCTGACACTTTGAATCATTCATAAAGAAATCAAATAATAATCCATATTAATCAAGCTGGTTAATCCAAGTCATCTGAAGAGACAGTATTGCCTTAAAGGGATAGTTCACCCAAAACATACAATTGTCAGTTTAATTGGCCTTCTCTTGTTTGACTTTGTCTTCTGTTGAAACATAACTGTTCTTTTCCATTATTCCATAATAGTTTTCCTACTATGAATGTCCATGGTTACTGGTTTTGAACTTTCTTTAGAATATGTTGCTTTGTGTTTAATAGAATACTGTAACGCATAAAGGTTTGTACCATTTGAGTATCAGTAAATAGTAGTGGTGTAACGGATCACAAATCACGGATCGGACCATTTTTCGGATCAGCAAAAAAGGAGGAGACAAATACGTAATTTGCTTTCCATTTAATACGAAAAAAATACAGCAAAAATCATTGCTTTAAACAAACAGAACTTAGAAGCTGTAACTTTTAATAAAAATAAAATTAAGAAAGAATCCGCAAAAAAATGAAAATATTCAATATGAAAAATTACCGTTGCTACTGTTGCCGATAATGCTAAATATAGACAATAGATCATATTGTACAATAGATCGTATTCATTTTCAATTAAGGATTCAACAATTCGCACAAAACTTCATGTGTCATTATCGGTGTATCTTTTGAAAACCTATTCAGTGACAATTTTGATGGTTGTTTGTCACCACCCATTAGTTGCACAATGCAAGTGCTAAAAAAATTCAAGTTCTTCTGTTTTATTTAAATGTTTGTAACTAAGTGAAAAGTGTAAAAACAAATCTCTCTCGGTCTGCGCAGATCTAAATGCAGCACTTCGAAGAATCAATAAATGATCTTTTACTGTTTAATCGTGCAGCTTTACACTGAATGCATTAATGAGTGCATAAACTAACATTGACAGAAATCACTAAGACACTAACCTAAGGAATCATTTAGGTAGGTCCCACCACAACTTTTTCCATCATCATTATATTTTACAGGGAAGCCAAAATGCTTACATATACGTGATTTGAATGACGTGGGAGGCGATCTCTAACATTACAACATTATAAATGTTGAATCCACCTACAAGTTCAAAAAAAGGTATTAATCCGCGGGTCACGTGCGTTCCGGACCGTGGGTTGTGATCTGTACTGATCCACCGTGATCCTTTACACCTCTAGTAAATAGTGAGTGAAGTTTCTCTGTAAGCCCTTTTCAGACTACACAATTTTTATTGACTGTTATGACAGCCACTTTGTCATGTAATGAAATTTTGTCTAGATAAAATCTTGACGTGTCATGGGTACCAAATATGCCAGACTACAGGTTGCTTTGAAATCAATCCTCATATGATGTTTGTGATATGCATCTTGTAATTCCAAAGGATGCGCATATTACACATATCTTCATCAATGTTGATCAAGTGTTTCCCACAGATACCAGTTTCCCCAAAGTTAATATAGCTCAATCTTTTAATTAAAAAAATTATAATAATTTATTATATTTTAATAATTTACATTGTTTTTAATTTATACTTTGTAAAAAATTATTTCACTACACCCAAATGCACTTGTAACAATGAACATCCATTCTAAATCAAATCATGAAGGAAACTGGTTAAATATATTCTTACTTAACAGAAAGTGAAGCAGCACAAATATTAGGCTGTTCACAATAATAAACATAGCATATAATAAGAAATAGTAAAATAGCAGTATCTGCATTTTGCTGAAAAAATAAAATTATATTTACTACATTAACTACTGAAAAATGCTTGAAGATTTAGCTTTCTTGTGAGTCTCTGAACTAATGTTTAGGTGTATAACCCTGGTTTCTGAGAACTGCTTCACATCTGTGTAGCATGAAGTCTTCTGGCACCTTTGAACAGGTTTGCCAGCCGAGATTGTTCTACACACCCCAATTCCTCTGCATTTCTTGCTTTTTCATCAGAAACAACATTTTTGATGTCAGCCCACAAGTTTTTCTATTGGAAGTACTGGGGACTGGGCTGGCTACTAATCTTGTGGGTCTGGAGCTAAGATGCTGCCTGCTTTCTGGTATATTTGGGGCCGTTATCTTGTTGAAACACCCCTTTCATGGGCATTACCTCTTCTGCATAGAGCAAAATGACCTCTAAGAATTCAGATGTACTCAGACTGATCCATGATCCCTGGAATGCAATGAATAGGCACAGCACTGTAGTGGGAGAATCACTTCTTTGTTTGCCTTAGTACACTGTGTTTCTACATTAGTGTGTCTATGTGTTTTCTGAACACAAACAGTAAATTAGTAGATTCATTCTGTGCTAGCTAGAGGTGCTTTTGGAGCTGCAGAAGCAGTTTTCCAATGGCTGTAAACAAAGCAGCCCATTGCTAACAAATGCTAGCGTTACTTAATTTAAAATGGCAACAAAATTTTTTCTAGATGGCTGGTTCCCTACAAATACACATTCTTAAATCACATTGGAATGAGAACTTGAGTGGTCCAGATTTGAATGAGAAGGGGTGGTCCAACGTGTATTTTTAGGGCTTGGTTGTGTTCATGCGGTGCAAAGCAATGTGTGCTCATGCTTCGTTTGTAGAAAATCACGTATTTTTATATACCATATATCTTACTTTGATTATATACTGCTGCTCCGTTAACATGAATCGTTGACATGATTATCATATTTCCTAGTTTTTCTGAAAAGCCCACCCTCAAGAGGCTCTGCTATAACATTACAGTGCATTCAGAGATGTCATGTTCACACAGCTACATTACACATCATATTTCAAAAAATGATATCGTAGTGGACCACCCCTTTAATTCCAGTTCTCATCAGGCTGCTGAAAACTTTTTCCACAACGCCACAAAGCTTTCATTTTATGTCCACCTAGCTGCCCATTTGTCATTTACAAATCCCTACGTAGTCAAGCAAATTGTGCCAAAGTCATGTAATCTGAAGGAAGCTTTATGGGATGAACAGATTTGATTTTGGCTGTCGTTCACAATTAAACGTTAATCTGCAATGTAAACAGGCTTGACGCAAGAGATCAAAACTCATTGCAGAAGTTCATACGTGGGGCGTCGCATGCAAGAATGAACCTTGTCGATTCATTAAAAATATTTTAATTGTGTTGTGAAGATCAACAGTTTTCATATTAAGTTGGAACAACATGAGGGCGAGGAAATGATAAAGGAATTTTCCTTTTGGAGTGAACTAACCTTTTAAGTTCATGCTGTTCGGACTAGACTGAAGAGTCTCGTAACATTGTTTTTACAGGCTGTATGTGATTATTGGGTAGAACAAGGGATAGGAATGTTGGAATGAAAGAGGAAGATGAGTGCCAGAAAGGGGAGTATAACTGCACAAAAAAGGAGAACAGAAACTGCATGTCTGGCAAGTAACTTAACGTGAGTGAAGGTCTGAAAAGTGGCTTTTTTTATTGGAATAAGTATGACGAAATGGGATTTTGAGATTTGTTTGAATAAGAAGATCCCAGTTCTGTTCTAAAGAACCAATGAGACATTTGCTCAATAACTTTTCCCATCTCTTTCCATCACACGGAGCTTTTAAAGATACCCATAAGTGTCATAAAGGTTTATCAGAAGTAATGAAGTAGTTCAGCCATAAAGCACTTTCTGAGCTCATATGTGTTTGGTGTTGTATTTGTGAGCAAGTACAAGAAGATTAGAATGAATATTTAGAAGTTTTCACCTCAAAGAAAGTTCACATTAAAATGTCTCTTTCAAATTACTGTATGCCTGAACTTGAATCTTAGAAGTAGGCCACAAAGATTCTTTCTGTATCTCAAGAATTGTTGACATAGTTTCGAGGTCTAGGTAATCATAAAGTTAGGGAGAAATGATAGACACTGTACAGATGTTCCTTCACTGTATTTGGGTGATGCTTCAATGGCAAATGACATCACTGTCCTAAAGGATTTTTTTTTAAATTGAGCACGTTTTCTTCATAAACAATGAATTTGCTCATTCTGTAAGTGGAGTTTCAATCACAGTGCTGATAGGAGATATACAAAAACAAAAGGAATTCTGCAAAATATATCAATAGAGCGTGCTAAATTACATTATGTTGTAGTAGCAAGTAAATACATACACATTTCTCGAATTACTCACCTCTCATAGATGGTGTGGTTAGTACCTTTTGGGATTGAAAGTATTGTCATCTATAGATGTTCTTCTGGACAAGCGCTGAAACCGCTAGAGGCATTTTCTTAAACGTGGTGTTCAACATGACTGTGCTGCAGCTAACATCCTTTCTGCTTGTTTAACCTTGCTGCTTATATGAAAATGACTCAACATTGAACAACAAACAGAAATCGATTTCATTCTTACTCTTGCTTCTTCGCTTTGATTTCCAACTGTACTGTGTGCTTGTATGCTTGATGGGGGAAACGGCATCCGTTTGGCATGCTACATCTGTTGTGAAAACATCGGTCTGGCACCCCACCTCACACCCCACCTTAGATTCAGAGGATGGATGTAACTGTTGTACAAGCATATATAAATGACTCAGAACAAAGCAATTTCATTGCGTAATATTGTAGTAATATAACTGTAAACTACTTTGTAACTTCAGTCATTTTACTAAGTAATGGCTTTAAAAACTGAAAGAGTACTGCTGACGATACCAACTTTGCCATTTGGAGAAACATAAACAACGAATATTGATCGCACACTTACCAAATCCGTAGAGACAGGATAATCAACACGAACGAGAGCCATGTCTTTTTTTTAAACTATTTCCAGATATAAAAATCTCGGGTAAACAAAATGTTTCTTACAAATACATTTTTGTCGCGTGTTAGTAGACCACTGTAATCCAACTGTTTGGATCCACACGTGAGCTGTGCTTTCATCATGGGGAAATGGAAACAAAAATGGAAACTTTGTTTTGGCACGTTTAAAAATGGCACGTTTAAAAATATTCACATTCCAAGTCTTTCACTTGAATAACGAACAGATGTGCTGAAAACTCAAAGACATCAAAGACTGTACAGGCCAGTACAGACATCCAATCTCCGCGCTGCAATTTACAAAACAATCTCATCGATGTGACGTAGCTTAAAGGTTTCTTTTCAAACCGGTATGGTTTGAAAACCGGTATGATAACTAGTTGGCATGTAGATTCAATGTAACTCAAATTAACGGACCATCAAAAAAAAAGGGTGACTGAATGAATTTGCTCAGAACAACTCAACAGCCAATTTTCACTTTTTAGTGAAATATCCCTGTGTTCGTGTGGGTTTCCTCCGGGTGCTCCGGTTTCCCCCACAAGTCCAAAGACATGTGGTATAGGTGAATTGGGTAGGCTAAATTGTCTGTAGTGTATGAGTGTGAATGAGAATGTATGGATGTTTCCCAGAGATGGGTTGCAGCTGGAAGGGCATCCGCTGTGTAAAACAAATGCTGGATAAGTTGACCCCGAATTAATCAAGGGACTAAGCCGAAAAGAAAATGAATGAATAACTGAGTGAAATATCCTAATAGTGTTTTTAGCAGCGTGAGACATATATAAAAAATGTGTTTTGGTGTTTTGTGACCCTATTATGTAAAAACCCCTTTTACAAGGGGTTTAAACACAGTTGTGTGCTAACAATATGTGAATATAATCTTTTTTTAAATAATCCCACTTGATAACAAACAGGCTCTTATGTATTTGTAGCTTCGCCCTCTTTTGAAAAAAAGCACAATCTGATTTAAATTTAAAGCACAGTCACCAAAATGACACAATGACCAAAACCTAAAAGGGGCCATTTCAGAAAGTTCTAAAATATTATTTCTATAGTATTTTGAGTTGAATCTTCACATACACACTCGAGGGACATCAGAGTCTTATTTTACATCTTGTAACAAGGGGCATAATAGGTCCCCTTTAAATTAAATTTAGCCTTTACTGGCCCATAAAATGACATTGCTGTGTAAATGAACAGCCAAAGCGCACAAAGTTAAAAACCTGTTCCGTTAGCTAAATTGGTTACTCCAATGTCTGTTTATCTTTCTGGAAATTGAAAACATTTATGCTACTATGCTATTTTTGCTACATGCGTTTATGCTACCAAAACATAAATCAAGACTGTGATCGCATTTTATTGCAGGTCTTTTTTTTTTAACTGAAGATAAAAACCTCTGAGGAAGTTTATTTGCTTATAATAAAAAAGGGTCAAAATGGGCTGCTGGACTGGGAGAAATGCAAGTTTAATGCAGGCCACAGTCACCTGACCAGCACATGAAAAGAGGGCTTTTGTTTGCCAAGGGCTGAAATACATGCAATTGCTTTATTGCTGCACTTACTGCGCAAAAATCATTGACAAAGCAGCTGTTCCATTACAATCTTTGTTTGAGCAGTTAATCTAGCTTTCTCAGTGGAAATGTTCAGATGATTGTGGAAAAAAACTCTTTAAATGTAAAGCAACCATTTGATGTGCACTAATGGGGTTTTAAATGTTGTGTATGTGTGTGTGTGTATATACTTTTATGTGGTCGTAAAGGGATGGATACATGTAGGTAGGTAAGGGGCCCAAGGTCTCCCAAAAAAGTATCCTCCACACTTTATGGATCTGTATTTACCTATTAAAAAAGATTGTTCTTACCATCTGAAAGTTGCAGCAGAAATCAAGAATCATTAAGCCTAACAAATTTTCCTGTGTTCATTTGCACAGTGCAAGCCTTTGTGAACTGAAGCCTCAGTTTGCTGACAGGTTTGACAATGTTCTGATCTTCTGCTGTAGCTTTTCTGTTTCAAAGTTCATTCGAAGTCATATGGACCCCAAACCACCAGGGGGCCCCTTTGCTCTCGAAGATGAATTAATGACAAGTGCTGTGCAATTCTCAGAATTTGTTTTGGATTTTGGTTCCTAAAACACTCACATTTCCTGTTTAAGCTCCAGGGGTGTGTTCCAGAAAGCAAGTTTAACTTACTTTCGCATTAAACCTGAACTCTGTTTTAAATAATCCTTGACCTGCTTTAAACCTGGGAATAAGTTCTGACAACTCAAGACTGTTAGCCCTGAACACGCAAAACATTTTTTATAGAATCCCAAAACACAATGCACGAACTCAATCCCTGCTTGAAAGATCATGGCCAGAAGACTTATACGTATACGTAAGTCTTACCAATAATATCATAATGTTAAAATTGACAAATGCTTCAATATTTTTCAGGTGTCTTGTGAATGCCACAGTTACTAAACACAATCAGACTCTTAAAGGGCAAGTCAGGCAACCTTTTATGGCTTATCAGGATGCACTTATGTTGTTTGATGTGACCTTTTTCAAAATGAGCAAGTGCTGAAACCTCTCTTCATGGTGTCAAGAGTGTGGTTTTAACACGTGTGCCACTGTTTTGCCATTTTTACACCTTGCTTGTCGTTCTCACACGAGTAGATTCTGTCTCTAGTGATGATATAAAACATGAATCTTATGTGAGTGATATATGTTGAATATTTTTTGAATATGTATTTGGATTGCCAAATATAAAGTTGACACTCATTCTACATAAAATTCTACATTTACAATAGTTGCGCACTTTAATATTTAGCAGACTGCCTTTAGCTTTGACGTTTCAATGTGATTCTACAATATCTCAATTTATTTGCAAATTGCAACGTTTTGTTTTTTGTTTTTTGTTTTTTTTGCCAAGATATATTATTAATGATGTGAGAATCAGACCACTGAGCAAAGTCTTCTCCAGTACATCCCAAAGATTCTCAATAGGGTTAAGGTAGGATTCTGTTGTGGCCAATACAGGTGTATCTTTCTTAACCACTCTTTCATGGTTTTTCACAGCACTGTCATCTTTCTTGGAATATGTTCGTGCCATCTGGGAAAAAAAAAAAATTGACCTTTTATTTTTCTTCTTACCTGATCACTCGGGAACATGGTAAATCTGGACTACCATGACCTTCTTCTATTGCTTCAGAATTCAATCTTATGCTCCCTAGCAAATTGAAGCCTTTTTTCTCTGATTAGCCTTACTGACATGGTTTTCGTAAGACTATATAACTAGGTTATGTAACTCATAACTTCAGTTTCAATCTCTGAAGTACTCTTTGCAACGTGCATGTGCAAATGCTCTTACTTTCACTATTAAATGGAGACTAAAGTTCTGCTGTTGTTGTTGTTGTTGTTGTTGTTGTTGTTTTTATGATTTGATTTCACCAGATGTTTAAGGGATCGCTGGTTTTTCCCAACCACGTTTCTTTATCAAAGATGATGTTCCCCACTGTCCTTCCTGTTTTTAATAGTGCGGTGGACAGTTCTTAACCCAGTCTCAGTTTCAGCAATCTCCTTGATGTTTTCATTGCTTAATGCTTGCCTAAAATTCAACCCTTCTTCAACAGATTGACATTTTTTCTAAGACCACATGACGTGTCTTCTGGCTGTTTAAGAAATGAGAAGCAACTCTCTGCATCAGTTATGGTTAAACTACTTGTTTCCAGCTGAAATGTTGTCAACCATGCAGTAATTACCCAATAGGAGGCTCTTCTTTGCTTGGTTAAATCCAGGTGGTGACTTTTTGGGGTGGGGGCAGGCAGTGTGTATAATTATGATGATAACCGGATTGTGCGAAAGTAGAATGAAGAAAGCCATGATAACATAAAAAGTGCAGCTTGGTTTAACCGGCACTGCAAAAATGCTGAGTTCCACACAATCAATTTGTGTTGGAATAACATGAAGGAATTAAGTTACCTTATTAGTTTTTACACATTTAAGTGGATCTAATATAAAACAGTTAAACAATTAAGTTGACCCCCTATGTGTGTGTGTGTTGTTTTTTTGAGTGTGGCATGTTGCATGTTTGCTGATCCAGGATGAGAATGTGCTGCTATGTCAAGCCTGGTGTAGATAGCCGGGATAGTTACACGTTTATGACATTCAATGTTGAAAAGATAACTCGTAAGCCAGTCAGGTAACAATTTGAAATTCAGCCCTCTCACCCATTGATCTCGTAACTCCCTCTGATCTGGGAACTCCCATTACTTCCGCAGGAATATCATGATTGGTCTCCTGGGTTTTGACATCATGTCTGCAGCACTCTATTCCTGATGTCTGTATTGACTTTTTGTTGTGAGCAACAAACACAGAGTCAGTAAAACTCTGATATAAATAATTCCTCCTGAGATTAAGCTGTGAATTGACTGTCTGTCGTTTATCTCAATGGTTTTTTCCTTTGCATAACTTGTTTTGTCAGGACAAATTGATGTGGGCCACAATCCACACCGATGAATGACTGATGAGAGTTACTGAGTTACAAAACATAGTGCATGTGTTGAATAGTCTAGACTCCAAGACTTAGAGTTTGAAAGGATTGATTGTTAAAAAAAGCAAACAAACAAAGAGAAAACAGCTTGTGATTGTTGTCTAGATATTCTCAATGATTTGTAATTCATTGTTATGCAGTTGCTAGGGTGTTTTCAGTGGTTGACAGAGCGCTGTCTAGTGCTTGCTAAAGAGTTGTTTAATAGTTTACTCTATAGAGTGTATTGGCCTGCACATGCTCATTTTTTCCCATTAGGATTTAAAAAAAGAAAAGGAAAAAACTAAACCAACCAGCTACCAGGAGAATCACATCATTCATTTGACAAAGGATGAGAAGTTCTGACAATTAAAATGTATTCACAATAATCACAAGAGTGTACTTTAAAGGGATCGTTCACAAAAACAAATCCTCACCATTTAGTGATTCTAAGCTTTTATGAATTTCTGTTGAAGACAAAACTAGATTTTCTGAAGAGTGTTGAAAAATACTTACATTTTTTCGGTTTGCTCTTTGCACAAAATAGTAGTCTTTGTGAGTTTACTCTTGTTCAAATTGACTACCCTTTCATTATGTTTGTGGCAGTTTTTGCCCCATTGACCTCCATTTTAACAACAACAAAAAATTGATTGTAAAGCCATGACAACAAATAATCATGCATTCTTAATTGTTGGTGTTTTCCCCTGTTGGGAAAGGTAAAACTTCTCAACTTTCTCATTTTTGACAGCATTAACCCTTTAGATAGACCCGCAAACGTTTCTGACTTTTAAATGGAGTTCTATGGAGTAAAACAGCTAATTGTAGTGTGTGTGTGTGTGTGTGTGTGTGTGTGCATAATATGTTTACTATGTTTTGAGAGCTGAGTTTTTTTTTCTGAAAAATATTAAAGGAAGGTGCTCAAGGGTCTCTCTTTACATACTCTCTCTCTTTCTCTCTCTCTCTCTCTCTCTCTCTCTCTCACACACACACACACACACACACACACACACACACACACACACACAC
>CAIGQQ010030848.1:77350-135919 GCA_903798035.1 Danio albolineatus | reverse complement strand
CACACACACACACACACACACACACACACACACACACACACACACACTATACTCCATATAACCATACAATTTTTATCCAGAAACTAAGCTTATTTTTTTCACTGCAACTGATGAGCAACAATAACAGGAAAAACCAGCAACAATCAAAATAGCATGACTATAGGATATCACAAAGTTCATTCATATCCAACTTATCCAGCACATGTTTTACGCAGCAGATGCCCTTCCAACCGCAACCCATCCCTGGGAAGGTTTCACAAAGTTGCAACCAAAAAATGTGATTATAATGGAAGTCACTGGGGCAAAAACAGCCACACTGTAAGAAAATCCTGGTTGTCTTAAATTTTTAAGCTGTATCGAATGAATCTTATTGGTCTATTGACCTTATATTATGTTAAATTGACTTAAAACAGCTTGCATAACTTATAAAATAAAGTTAGAACATGATTAACTTAGTTTAATAAGTTACAAAGAACTAAAAACTTACGCTATCATGACTAATTGATCATATAATCTTTTACAGTGCACGAACAACTGAAGGGTGGTAAATCTGCTCGTAGTATATTGATACATTTTTGAAAGTTTTCAAAACATTTTCCAAAAGTATTTGTCTCGAAAAATCATTTCATTTCCAAAACAAGTTGTGACCAAATTAAGACTTAAAATCACCCCAGAGTGGATGAAAACATCCACAACAGCACATAAGAGTTACGACCATTTTTGCTGTTATCCATTTGAAATGACTTCTGTGTACCTATCTCAGGTCTTAAAACATATATTTTTCAAACAAACGTACTTGTCGATAAAATGTAACATCAATTCAGTAAGGTCACTGGTGTGTACTAAAGCATACTGTAAGAGAAATGACAGCTTCTCTTTTTTAAGTGCACTTTATAATATTTCAGTGGGGATTGTGCCCTGTGACTCTTAAAGTAGCATCAGTATTTCAATGAGTGTCATCAACTGTTTCCACATTGTTCAAAATATACCATTTTGTGTTCAGCAGGAGGAAACTGCAGTTTGAATGAGTTTGATACTGATACAATTTTGGTTTAAACTCTCTCTTTAAGTATATTTCTACTGTACTGTCTAACATTGTACTTCGTTTTTGCAAGGGTTGGTTTAGGGTTTGGATTTAAGGTTATATACTAACCCAAGTTCAGAGAGAATGAATAATATTCATATGGTGAAGCTGAGCTCATCTCAAATGTGAGTTATTGTTTTCTGTAAGACATTGGACAGCTTCTTTATATTTTTACCCTATAATTACATTCTAATAGCAAACTTCACTCCTAATCTCATTCAGCCACTGGTTTCTCTGGATAAAGCTGAGCCTAACAGCACATGTTGGTTTCTACCTGGACACAATTGGTTGCTCAAGCTTGATCTCTTGCACCCTTAACAACTCTCACTGGGCCACTTATTACAATTACTCACTCATTTTCCCTCCCAGCCAGGTGAGCATAACATGTTGTCTCAACGGTTGTTCCATGAAATGCCGCGGGCATCAGAAATGTTCTTGTGTTTCAGCTGGCAGAGTGTGCCACTAAGGTCATGGGATTGTTTCTGAGGAATCCATCTTAAAGAATCACTCCACTTTCCTTTGAAAAAAGGCTCACTATTTTAAAATGGTAAACCTCAGCTGTTTATCTCTAAATTATTAGAGATAAACAGCTAAGGGTTACCATTTTAAAATGGTCCCTCAGGCCCTTTGATTATTATGCCAGAGTATAGTTCCTAGATATTGGTCTAGAATTTTTTTTTTTTCATTTTCCATGTCTTAGTGTGACAACAGAAGGGTCAAGCTTTAAATGGGAATAAACATTTATTATTAAGTTTTTAGCAAGAGGCTAATTGTCTAATCCGATTCAGTGATATATGCTAAGCCAGATCCGGAGATCGGATGAATGGATTCAAAAATGGTAAAACTCGACTGTTTACTGACTGTTCGTTTAAGTCACTTTCAACTAAATTTTAATGGTCCTGCTAAACAATCTCTATTTTTCACGTGTCCTTGTTTTTAAGTTTTTAACATGAGAGTATGAGACCATCCATCCAAGTTCAAAAAACAGTTTAATTTTTTCAGCATACATTTGCAGCATCAGCTCTTTTCTTGTAGGCTGAAAATATTCATTCAGTAATAAATATCTCCTTTCTGAGAGCTTTCTCTGCTCTGATTGGTCTGATCTCATAAGTAAATGTAAAATATTATTGTCCAAAAAATGGCTAATTCATACTAATTCATAAGATTTCACTCTTCAACTCTTGGCATACTGTTTTCCACATAACATACTTCCATATAGACTTGTTTGATTTCCGGCCCTGTATGAATCTGGATTTTCTATTCTTTCGCTCTTGTTTAAAAATTAATATCATTACCAATGACACTTGTGTTTTTACCATATTCATTTAAATTTGAGTCCTCATTTGTTGGAAGTGCAAAAACAGCATCTTCTAGACATATTGAACATATCAATACAAACCAGCCTCAGCTACAATGTTTGGGGATGAAAGGACTTTTTTTTGTATAAACCCATGCAAACTGGAAGTTATGGACTGCAAACTGGAGTTATAGTTTACTACATTTGCCGGCAAGAAGTTAGAAATAGTACATTTTGACTGGAATGCCTTTCCAAGTCAGAATTCTCACTTGAAAACAGCAAATCAAAACAACCCTGCACGTCCAGCATGACCTTCAACTGTACATACACAGAATAAAAACAGTACCAAAATATTGTTTTTTAGCACTTCTGTTTTACTGTGTCTCAATAAACTATCAGTGCTACCTTTCTTCATGTTGTTGAGTGCCGCTATCAATAGACACATCTGGGTTGGCTTTCTGACTGTCTGAAAACTGAAAACACTCCCATCAAAGGACTCATTCCAACATAGGAAGGCATCAGGACTCAACTGAATCCTAATATAGCCTCGTCTTCTCTCTGCTGAGATCTCTTCATCTGATCCATTTCAGAAGGCATCAAGAATGTGCGCTTTGCTGCCTTTGATATCCCACAATCCTGTGCCTTCTATTCTTGACAACTGCGTTTAAAAATAAAGATGCCATCCCAAACTTGTTCTTGCACGTAAATGTACAATATATTTTTGACAAACATTTCCACTTTTGATGTCTATTCCATTGAGAATTTAGCATTGTAGTAATTAAAGATGCCATAGAATGCACCGAGACCATGTATTTTAATTCATTCATTCATTTTCTTGTCAGCTTAGTCCCTTTATTAATCCGGGATCGCCACAGCGGAATCAACTGCCAACTTATCCAGCATATTTTTTTACGCAGCGGATGCCCTTCCAGCCGCAACCCATCTCTGGGAAACATCCATACACACACTTTCACACTCATACACTACGGACAATTTAGCCTACCCAATTCACCTATACTGCATGTCTTTGGACTTGTGGGGGGAAACCGGAGCACCCGGAGGAAACCCACGCAACCACGTGGAGAACATGCAAACTCCACACAGAAATGCCAACTGACCCAGCCGGGGCTCGAACCAGCGACCTTCTTGCTGTGAGGCGAATGTGCTACTCACTACGCCACCGTTGCGCCCTGTATTTTAATTAGTCTCTGAAAAAA
This sequence comes from Danio albolineatus, assembly GCA_903798035.1. Taxonomy (NCBI): domain Eukaryota; kingdom Metazoa; phylum Chordata; class Actinopteri; order Cypriniformes; family Danionidae; genus Danio; species Danio albolineatus. The sequence continues at coordinate 132,321 of CAIGQQ010030848.1, read as the reverse complement.
CGTGTGTGCAAAAATTTTACAAGCTTTAAAAGTTCATTTACAACGCTAGGAATTGGCCCTATGATGAAATGCTCTTGATTTGTACCTTATTTGGAAGCATCAATGGAAGGCCATATTGAATATTAATGAGCTCTGCTCTGATTCGATTCAATTCAATTAATATATAATGCACTTTAAAACAACAAAGTTGACCAAAGTGCTAATTTTAACGTTTGTGTCTATTTTACAGGTCATAGACCACACCAAATAAATCCTGGTTGCCCTAAATTTTTAAGCTGAATCAAATAAGCCTTATGAGTCCATTGAACTTAAATTATATTTTAAGTCTAGTTAAACTAACTTCAAACAGCTTGTGTAATATGTTGATGTTATATGAACATGATTAACAGTTTAATAAGTTACAATGACCTAAAAACATACAGTATGCTATCAGGACTAATTGATCATATACTTTTTACAGTGCAGATAACTGGCAGGTAGATGAAGAACTAACAGTTAATCATCTTTTCAAGATTGTGTAGTGGATTAAACATAACAACACAATTAAGTTATCCTCCAAAAAAACTCTGTTGATTCAGCTCGTTTTAAAAGAGTAGTTTGAACAAGCAGAATTTCTTTTGTGTAGTTAAACTAACAAAACAAAGTTAAACATACCTTACACACCTTTTCAAGCAGTAATGAGTTTTCAAAGGTCGTTTTCCTCTTCATTCATTCATTCATTCATTCATTTTCTTTTCAGCTTAGTCCCTTTATTAATCAGGGGTCACCACAGCGAAATGAACCGCCAACTTATCCAGCAGATGTTTTACGCAGCGGATGCCCTTCTAGCTGCAACCCATCAATTCTCATTCACACTCAATCATATACAAACTCTCTGCCAATTTAGCTTACCCAATTCACCTACAGCACAGGTATTTGGTCTTTAGACACAGGGAGAACATGCAAACTCCACACAGTAATGCCAACTCACCCAGCTGAGGCTCGAACCAGCAACCTTCTTGCTGTGAGGCGATCGGGGTACCCACTATGCCTTCGTTTTCCTCTTCTGTGAACCATGTAAGAAGGAGGAAACAAACAATGGTGTTTGAGACTCATGATCATTTTCATTAACTGAACAATTCTTATTCAATTATGCCTAGGTACGGCATATGCAGATTTCCATTCTTGCTCATATAAATATATTCCTTTAGTTATCATCTAAGCTCACTTTCTTTGATTGTAGATCCTTGTCATTGTGTTTCTTCCAAAATAAGTCCGAAATCAGTTTTGTGAGATGATTAAGTATGCAAATACCCCTTTAAGCTACTTCTTTATCGGCCAGTTAGGGAGTAAGTCAACAATTGGGACTCATTTTAAAAAATGGCACTTTCTTTAACTCCCTTTCTCATGTAGTTTGATCTTCAAATTTTGTAGACCGTTTAATCAACAAACCACTTCATTACACACTAGCACTGTGCAATTAGCTTTATCACTATTTTGTTCCTCACATGTAAAACAATGATAGTAACTCGTTGACTTGATACTCCATTAATGGTAATATGTTTAAAAAGAGGCGCGACACGGTGGCTCAGTGGTTAGCACTGTCGCCTCACAGCAGGAAAACTGCTGGTTTTCCAATATGGGTTTCAGCTGGAATTGCATCTGCTGTGTAAAACATATGCTGGATAAGTTGGCGGTTCATTCCGCTGTGGCAACCGCTGATGAATAAAGAGACTAAGCTGAAGGAAAATTATTGAATCTTTAAAAAGAAAGAGATAGAGAATAAACTTTGAGGTATATACTAATATTTTAATAAGGATTAAATAAAAAAATACTGCCTGCTGAAAAAAGCAAACAAATAAACCATCCATCATTGAAGATTTTAATGCTTTCCAATTTCAAAACCATTGCAAATCATGCAGTTTTATCCATTCAAACGTTTTATTTAATGGTTTCTAGTGTGTTTGAATCATAATCTATATTTATCGGGCTTAACATGCCACCCGTTTCCCTCATTACCATTAAAACTATTAATGATCAGTAGAACTTCAGTGAGGTTTCTATTGTTTTTATTAAGCAGGGCTTTCCTTAAGTTGAATGTAATGCTGTAAAGCCTCAACCACAGTTGTATTTAAAGCTTTCAAAAACACAAGCAATAAAAGAGGAGGGCATGTACAGTGAAGGAACACAGGACATGACACGCTTGATCTCCATTGACACCAGTTGCTATGCGCAGAGCATTACCGTGAGATGGTCATGCGCTTTGTTGGTACACATGAATGAACATGCCCATTATGGCCCTGCTGTTACTGATACTCAGAGCCAGCAAGATCGTGAAACAGAGCGTACAGTTGTAAGTATCTGCACTTAAACATAAATCTCTTGAGTATTCAATTTAGCGTTCATTTGAGTTCATTTTATTACCTGTACAGAAATGATTAGAAATATATAACAAAACCAATGATGAAATTTGCAAGTCATTTCCCTCCCAAACTTGAATGAATCAAAGAAAATATAAATAACATTATGCAACAAATGAAGCATTTAGCAATTATGTCTTTATTGACGGCATGTATGATTGATTTTCATTTAAATAAATCATTTGAAAATTAAGGGAACCTCTAATACTACTCATTCATTCATTTTCCTTCGGCTTCGTCTCTATTTCAGAGGTCGCCACAGCAGAATGAACCGCCAAATATTCCAGCATATGTTTTACGCAGCGAATGCCCTTCCAGCCGCAACCCAGTATTAGGAAACACCAATACACATTCATACTCACACACTATGTAAAATTTAGTTTACCCAATTCACTTATAGAGCATGTCTTTGGAATGTGGGGAAACCCATAGAACCAGGGACCTTCTTGCTGTGAGGCAACAGTGCTAACCACTGAGCCAACCCTTCTAAAACTATCTGGAGGCAAAATAACTATCTGTTTATTTTCGTAATCTTCTCAGCATTATTTATTCTATTAAAAAATGCAACTGGACAGCTATTAAAACATTGATAAATAATATGGGCTTATTTCCTGTATAGAAAACATCTCTTATTATGGGATTTATATTTTTATGAGAACAATTATTTATTTTGGGATTCTCTGATGAATATAGTTAATCAGCTATTCAATTTCCTAAAATGTGTTACAATATGAATCATCTTGGAATTATAAGCTTCTCAACATCCAATTGGACACATATTCTAATTATTTGACCAAATGTTTACATTATGTTAATAGTTAATTTGCAAAAACAGATCTGAAATCATTTTTATCTTTTTGATCTATTTTCATTCATTTTATCTAACTAATTGTTTGTAAAAAGTCTGTTTTTGCAAAGAAAACTCATCATATGGTTTTGTGAACATTTTGGGACTTTTTAAAAATATGTTAGAAAACTTATTTTATGATAGAAAACTTATAGCTGTGGGTGCCACAGTGGCATAGTGGGTAGCACGATCGCCTCACAGCAGGTTCGAGCCTCGGCTGGGTCAGTTGGCATTTCTGTGTGGAGTTTGCATGTTCTCCCCACGGTCGCGTGGGTTTCCTCTGAGTGCTCCGGTTTCCCCCACAAGTCCAAAGACGTGGTATAGGTGAATTGGGTAGGCTAAATTGTCCGTATGAGTGTGAATGAGTGTGTATGGATGTTTCCCTGAGATGGGTTGCAGCTGGAACGGCATCCGCTGTGTAAAACATGTGCAGGATAAGTTGGCAGTTCATTCCGCTGTGGCGGCCCCAAGTTAATAAAGGGACTAAGACGACAAGAAAATGAATCAATGAACTTATAGCTGTTTTTGCAATATGGAATGCAATAAGTGAAAAGCTTGTAGCTAAGCTAAAGTCACCCTTTGTCTTAATGGCAGCTTGTAGTCTTCTGATATCGTCATCCCTCTATGAATTGTCAGAAAAGTGACAATGAAAAGTTCATATGAATTTATATAACTTAATTTGGATGAAAATGTACGATTTTTCAAAGCCAGCCATCATTCACTGCTGAGCAAAAATTTACAAATTAGCCACAAAATAAAAAAGCTACAAATTTCCATGAGATTGCATTGGTCAAGCAGGTTCATATGAACCTGAACTTTAATATTTTCTCACTGCAGCAGCTTCTTCAGTTCCTGTTTGTTTTGGTCAATTGCAAAATATGTATAATATTTTGTGTATAGTGGCACAGTTAACACAGTTGTTTGCAGTCTGAATAATTTTAACCTTGACTTTTTATATGAATTGACAGTCTGCAGTCAGTCTGATAAGTCTTTGCTTGCCTATACTGAGTTACATAACATGATGCTGACATGCTTCACTTTTACATGCTTGAGCAGAATTGAATAGTTTGACATGCTGTAGGCTTTCCTACATCAGTCCTTGAGGAGAAGTGCCATGCACAATGGAGAACTTACATTCATGTTTTTTTTTATAGATCTTGTTAGATAATGAGTTCATTAGTTCATTTTATCCATTGGCTTTGCGAACTACACAGCAAAACAAACAAACAAACCTTTTAGACATAATAGAACCTGTCTGGATTGAATGAGAATAAAATGAGTTGTGATTGATCCATGTAAATCATTTACCATTGATTCAAGGCTTTTTGTACGTCTTGTTGCATATAGCTGACGATACTGATTTTGTTGAAGAATGTGTTGCGATGCATGAAAAAAAACACCTAATTGATGTTGTTCCTGTTTATATACAATACCTGTCAAAAATCTTGACCCAAAATGCAGGATTATGGATTATAAATTTAGCATATTGTTAGCATATTACTAGTTTAACCTGTATATTGTGAAATTTTCTGCATGTTTGTAATGAGACAACAAACATATGTGTTTGTAAAGACGCAAATGCTGAATATAAGTGTTCATAAGTGTGTCGTGTCATATCACTCAGCTCTTACTGTGATTTTTCATGAGCGAACGGACGCCAAAGTAAAACTCTAAATACATCACTGTCTGTCCCCTTTTTTTAGTATTATTATAATTTAGCTAATGAGTCATCTAAACACTAGGAACAAACTAGGTTACTCTAGTGGCCACGAGGAATCTGCTAATTTTAAAAAATATATTTTATAATGTATATGATTATTTTATTATTCATTCATTCATTTTCTTTTCGGCTTAGTCCCTTTATTAATCCGGGGTCGCCACAGCGGAATGAAACGCCAACTTATCCGGCATTTTGTTTTACGCAGCGGATGCCCTTCCAGCCACAACCCATCTCTGGGAAACACATCCACACATTCTCATTCGCACACATACACTATGGACAATTTAGCTTACCCAATTCACCTGTACCACATGTCTTTGGACTGTGGGGGAAACCGGAGCACCCGGAGGAAACCCACGCAACCACGGGGAGACGGGGAGAACATGCAAACTCCACACAGAAATGCCAACTGGCCCAACCGGGACCTGGCCCAACCAGGGATCGAACCAGCGACCTTCTTGCTGTGAGGCGAACGTGCTACTCACGCGCCACCGTGGCGCCTATTTTATTATTATTTGTGTAATTCAGAGTACATTATGCTATATGTGTGTTTCTCTCATACAGTGTGTGTGTGTATGTGTGTGAGAGAGAGTTGGGGAGAGAGAGCTTCAGACACTTACTGCACATGAGCTGTAAGAGCAGAGTAGACTTCATTAATATTCATGACCCTTTCTAATATGGTCAAAACCAACCATGTCATATTAGGGCCAAGGTTTGGAAATGAACCTGTAAAATTGTTTCTGGTCAATTTATGTGCTTCATTAAGCCACATATCTTCTGTTTAGGTATCAGAAAAAAAACTAACACATTGTATCAAAGTATTATATGGCACTGTATTTGTGATATGCATGGCATCACCAACTAAATAGGCCTGCTAATGTAGCATTTTAGTAGTGTGTGTAAATTTCCCATACAGAAAGATGATGCATGGTTTTACATGAACATGTACTTTATATAAAATCATAGGTAATATATTTGAACATAGCGTGTGTGCACATTTTTGTAATTGAATAGTGAATAAAATGAACAACAATTTTTGGTATATTTTGAAATATTTACTCTATATGTTCATATATTCAATTCAATTCAATTCACCTTTATTTGTATAACTTATTTACAATGTAGATTGTGTCAAAGCAGCTTCACATAGAAGGTTATAGTAAATTGAAAATGTCAGTCCAGTTATTAATGTTTGAGTTCAGTTCAGTTCAGAGTTGTTTAATATTCACTACTTAGAGTCCAAACACAGAAGAGTAATCCATCGGTGCGCAGCTCTAGCTGCAGTCTAGGCGTCGGAGGTTGGAGAACTTGAGGCTCGTCTGTCCTTGGAGGGTCACAGGAATCCGTCTCTAGCTTGCTACTCTGCCAAGCAGCTGCTCAGGATACAGCGAGGTCCAGGATTATGGAGCCTTGGAATCGTCTCGTCGCGGGTCTGGAACGCATCCGTGGCACTGCATAGTCTCTGGGGGCCTCGGGATGGGTATCCCCAGTTGGAAATAGAGAACAAAGAGAATAATTAGCGTAGCTGCTGTTCATAGTGTATATAAACGAGATGCGTGGAGCACACTCATGCATCATACCGCTAAGTGATGTATTGAGTGTATGCTTTACTAAAAAGATAGGTCTTTAATCTAGTTTTGAACTGTGAGAGTGAGTCTGAGCCTCGTACATTATCAGGAAGGCTATTCCAGAGTTTAGGAGCCATAAATGAGAAGGCTCGACCCCCTTTACTTGACTTTGCTATTCTGGGTACTACCAAAAGCCCTGAGTTTTGAGATCGTTAAGAGTGGGTTGGATTGTAGCGAGACAGAAAGTTGGTTAGATTAACAGGAGCTAGATTATTTAATGCTTTATAGGTAAGGAGGTATATGACATGACATTTGTAAGTTAAATCGAAGCATGAATATGGATGGGTTTATATGCACCAGGATCGTGTTAAATGACATGCACAAAACCATTGCAAAAACAAAAAGAAATTCATTCAATTAATACTCTAATATTCAATAGAAAATGCAAATGCAAATGATCCTTTATGATTTTATGGTGACTATAAAACTCACTGAATTAGCCCATCTTTGGTCATTTTCTGGTTGTATTGGTTTCTTTAGCAGCTGAATAAGAGATGTATATTGTGTAAACCCAGGTGAATCTGTTTCCCCAATCTCTGTTACATTCGAATAAAAAAGGAGGCAGTCACAGAACACACATACATATGCACATGGGCTGTTTTGCACCCAGCACTGAGATGCAAATGGAGCTGTGATTGTTTTGTAAGGTGCTTTTGTTTGCATGAGTAACTGGGTGTGTGCAATGAGACATCACTGCTTTGTCTGACGTAAGACTTGTGGTGTATTTCAGCTTTGTGTTTGGATCTGGAATATTCCTTCTGTCATGTGGAAGACATTACTGCCATATCATGCAGAAGGATTGTGGATTGCACTGTGTTTGAAAACAGGGGTTGTCACAGAAGTGTGTTTTCTTCATGAAACACTCTCAGCGTGCGCCCTGTCCTCATTAAATAGTATCCCACAAAGGGAATATTTTGCTTGGCTGTGATTGATTTCATATGAGGAAGGTTTGTGTTTAAACACCCTATAATTAGACCCCTGGTTTGGACACCACCAATTGCTCCATATGGAAATACGTTTTTAAGTGTGTTTGCCATTTAGTTGTGTGCGTTTTGACCACAGGGAACCAAATTACCAGGGTTTCCCGGTATGCAATATTATTGGACACACGAAACCATTTATTTTGCAATATAAATATCTTAATCTTACAAAAGAGGACTGTGTGTGGTACAGGGTAATTTATGGTATTTTAATAAACAGACTTAAGAAGAGGATTTTACAAAAAGTATTAGAAATGAATGTGGTGCTCATTGTAAGGCATAGGTTAATACTAAACTAAACTAAACTAAACTAAACTAAACTAAACTAAACTAAACTAAACTAAACTAAACTAATAATAACAATAATAATAACAATAACAATAAATATCATATATGTAAAGTGAATTGAAATAGCTGTAATGGAAAAAACTGACATATTTGAAAAATCTCACAAATGACAAACTTTATTTACATATATACATTTATGTTTTATTGATTTATGTATTTTATGAAATTAGAAAATAACCATGAAGCACAGTTTCTTAAGTCGATTACATTTTTAATTTTTTAAAAACATGCAGACAAACTTCAATAAGATATAAAATAACATAATAATTCATAATAATATAAACAGATCATTCAAACCTGTGAAAGTATAAGTATAATAATAAGTATAATAAAAAAGTATTTTCTGATGAAACGGAAGAAAATTACAAAGAAGATAGTAAAGAAATTATATCTATATTATCTGAAAATGATTGAGATATATAAAATACCTTGCTAAAATACCTTTTTTAAATTGTGAAATTATATTAAACTTAAATACATTTATAATAATATAATAAAACATGTTTCTAATTACTATTATGCCTATTTTTCCATATTTATGTAATGATTTATATTAGCAAGAACATTCATTCATTCAATTTCTTTTCAGCTTAGTCCCTTTATTAATCTGAAGTTGCCACATCAGAATAATCCACCAACTTATTTAGCACGTTTTACGCAGCGGATGCCCTTTCAGCTGCAACTCTGGGAAACACCCATACACTCTAATTCACACACATATAGACAATTTAAGCTCACCCAATTCACCTATAGTGCATGTCTTTGGACTGTGGGGGAAACCAGAGCACCCGGAGGTGCCACCTACGTGAACACAGGGAGAACATACAAACTCTATACAGAAACGCCAACTGACCCAGCCAAGGCTCGAACCAGCGACCTTCTTGCTGTGAGGCGACAGCGCTACCTACTGCATCACTGCGCTGCCCCTCAGTAAAAACACATTTTCTTCATTTATTTTTTGTGTGTTTTTCAAAAACATCCAGAAACCAAAAGTGACTGATTCAATTCTCCAATTTTCAATTACAGCATTAACCTTGATCCTTATTAAAATTAAATGTGTTTAATGAAAATAAAGTATTTATTATAAACTGCATAAAGATTGCATAAAGAGAAAGAAATATGCTATCCTTTTGTAAACGTGTGCTCATAAAACACAATGCTAACGTTATGTCTGTCATAGTTCATCCAAAGAGCAATGCAATTCTATTCTATTCTATTCTATTCTATTCTATTCTATTCTATTCTATTCTATTCTATTCTATTCTATTCTATTCTATTCTATTCTATCCAATCCAATTCAATTCAATTCAATTCAATTCAATTCAATTCAATAATTGCTTTATTAACATGACAAATGTTACAAATGGGGCGCCACGGGGGCCTAGTGGGTAGCATGTTCGCCTCACAGCAAGAAGGTTGCTGGTTCGATCCCCGGCTGGGCCAGTTGGCATTTCTGTGTGGAGTTTGCATGTTCTCCCTGTGGTTGCGTGGGTTTCCTCCGGGTGCTCCGGTTTCCCCCACAGTCCAAAGACATGCGGTATAGGTGAATTGGGTAAGATAAATTGTCCATAGTGTATGTGTGTGAATGAGAATGTATGGATGTGTTTCCCAGAGATGGGTTGTGGCTGGAAGGGCATCCGCTGCGTAAAACAAATGCCGGATAAGTTGGCGGTTGATTCCGCTGTGGCGACCCCGGATTAATAAAGGGACTAAGCCGAAAAGAAAATGAATGAATGAATGAATGTTACAAATGTATTGCCAAAGCATTTATAAAAGTTTGCATTAAAGATAAAAGAACATACGTGTATAATAAAAAAGTAAACACAGTAAATAGTAATAGTGGTAATAAAAAACAGATATATACATTCATTTTCTTGTCGGCTTAGTCCCTTTATTAATCCGGGGTCGCCACAGAGGAATGAACCGTCAACTTATCCAGCATTTTGTTTTACACAGAGGATGCCCTTCCAGCCACAAACATCCACACACAGTCATTCACACTCATACGGACAATTTAGCTTACCCAGTTCACCTATACCACATGTCGTTGGACTTGTGGGGGAAACCAGAGCACCCGGAGGAAACCCACGCAACCACGGGGAGAACATGCAAACTCCACACAGAAATGCCAACTGACCCAGCCGAGGCTCGAACCAGCAATCTTCTTGCTGTGAGGCGAACGTGCTACTCACTACGCTACCGTGGCACCCCAGATATATACATATATTAATTAAATAAAAATATAAATAATATATTATTCAGTATATCATATAGTATTCAATGTATCATATGTTATTCAATGTATCATATTATTTTTTCAATATATCATATTATTCATATGTATCATATTATTCATATAGCCATAAAAATAATAATATATCAGAATAAACTACATTTAACAATCAACATTTTAGATGTAACTAATAAAAACAATAATAATCAGTATATTTACAATTATTCATTTGTAATCATCTAGATGTGTGCGTGCGTGCGTGCGTGCGTTTGCAAGCGCATCAATGATGTTTTTATTGGTCTCCTCTCTCTTTTTGTGACAGGCATTAATGTATTGTGCCGCTAAAAGGATACAGTCAGTTTCCCCCCTAGTAAATACTGCAGTTGAAAGATATGTGGTTCAACTGAGTTAATATTTGTCTTAAAATTGAATTTTTTAATGCATGCATCTGTTAAATAAACGATTTATGACAGAATTGATATTAATGTGAAAAATGAATGTAAAGAAACAGTTTCATGTACAAATGTGGTAAAACTGGGTTATGAATCCATCACAAGAAAATCTGCCTTCGTCTGTTCTCTTTAATTATTTTAGCTTTGAGGAATGCGCTCGCCGGCTCTCGCGAGAGTTGAGTTTAAACTGATATGTGAGAAGCGAGCGAGACGGATGCCAGTGAGTCAGTACGAGCGAGCGAGCGAGCGGAGGACGGGACACACAGGACGGCCCGACTTCAGCCCGACAAAACAACTCCCAAAAGTAGCCGTCTTCCCAACACCGCACTCGGAGTTTTTTGCCTTTGTTTGTTGCCTGTAATGAAATGCTTTTACGCGGATGACTTGAAAGGTGAGTCGTTGTTGTTCTCGTTGCTATAAAAGGCTAGTTTGACGGGTTGGCTAACGGTTGTGTGTTCGCTTTCAGATTCACTTGCGCTGGCGAACGAGAAAGCCAACATTTTACAGTTTATTTCAAAAAGACGACTCTCACGGTTGTCCAAATGATACTAATTACCGCCTATTTCGCGCTGTACGCCCGCTAGCTGGCGTGTAGGGAAGTAAAATCGCTTTAAAGGGCCTGTGGTGAGTCCGACATTAGATGGACCTTCCGTAGGCATGTAGCCAGCTATCGCGTTGTCCATTTGTTTCTGTTAAGTTTAAATTCACACCTCTGTAACCAGGAAGTCTGTGAAAAAGAAACATTTACTCCGCTTTATCGCTGAGGTAAAACGACACGAAACCTTTGATCTGCATTATACATCGATAAGGTGTTTTCCAGCTATTGTTGAAGGCTTAGAGAGGTTTATTTAGCAACAGATTGCACGCTTAATTTGCATAGTTATGGGTCACATAAGCAATTTTCGTAGTATTTTAGCTTGGACTGATATTGTTTAACGTGTTTTTAAAAGTATAGTCTATTGGTTTGTTTCCTGTAATGGCTAACATGTATGAACAAGTACACTTACGTAGAATCGAGAGTGTTTTGTTGAAAATAAGGATTTGTGTATGTTGCCAAATGCCAGTCTTATGTCATACAGTCTGAGTTCAAAGGGTGATTTAGTGTAAAGATTGTCCCTAACTTTCCCGAGAGTGTGTTTTATATTAATAGTGAAACTGAGCTAACTAGCTTCTCGGGTTCAAACTTAGCTGGAACTGATGTGACTTAGTTTCAAATCTATGGAAACTGTTGTTTTAGAGGTGAAAAATATTGTTTCAGTAACCACTTCCATATATTAGTCACTATTTGTGGTTTTTGATAAAGAAATGAGTTGGGAGTGAACATACTGACCCATCACAAAAATAAAGTGCCGTCTGTTTTGATCATTTTGGGAAGTGGTGAAATAGAGGATCAGCATTTGATGTAAATCCTGCATGGAAGCAGCTTATCTTCAGTGCAGGCCTCATGAGAGGATATTTGCTTATTTGCTTTGTTTTGAATGGTCAGAGAGATAATTTTGATTAACCATTTAATTGTTTTGCTTTGGTAATAGTGTTAGGTATCTTGTTTTAGTAGGTCCAAGTGTTTTTCTTTAATGCTTTGAAGACGAAACTTATTTTTGTTCTGCTTTTAGTTTTGGTCTGCTTTAAATCGACACTTTCCTAGCAAAAGACCTAAGTTATAATGAAAATGAGTAATTTAGATGATTTAATTTGTATGTTTTTTGATGTCAGGTACAGTGCAAGCCTAATATATGATTTCTTTTAAAATTTTATTTACTTTGAAAAGATTATTAAAACGGCTCATTCTATTTAATGCTTATTCATATCATATTTAAATTGTTATCTTTTAATCGTCCCATATTTTCACATTGGAGCCAAAAAACCTCTTATAAAATAATATAAACTGTAACATTTTAAACAAATAATGTCACTGATGAGTAAGCCTAATACATGGGCTGATATTTGATATTGATATTTTGAAGTAAATGGCCATACATACTAAATGACAGTAAAACAGATCATTTTCAACACTTGAGCAATTCCATGCATGTCAACTTTCCCATGAAGAAAATAAAGTTTTTACCAAAATAGTGAAACCCTTTTTACTTTGTTTGCTTTTACAGTAATGTACAAATACCCAAAAAAGTTTTTTTCAATGTTTTCAAACAATTATATTTAATTTACCAAAGTCACACAAGTAGCAATTTCTTATCGGTCACATCCATAATGGAGCATTTTTTTTAAGTAAAATAAAATAAAAATCAATAATTTGTCTGTAGCGATCAATAATTTGTCTGTAACTCCTTATCCTTTTTGATTAGCATTGTTTTTTGGGGGTTGTGCAGTTTCATTCACTGAATTTCTACAATGTATGTTGTATACTTTAAACTTAAACACTTTTGGCACATTTCCACTGAGTGGTACAGTACGGTACGGGTCGCCTTTATCAGGCTTACGTTTCCACTGCTAAAAGGGTACTCTTTTGGTGGGCGTGGTGTACGACAGAAAGTTTGAGTTGACATTATTCTCGCCCGAGGAAATGTCTACAGTAAAGCTGTACAGGTCGTTCACAAGTCATATGAGTAGCACTTCTTACAAAACAGATGCTTTGTTATACACATAAATACTGGTGTATAAATATCCATACTAACCTTTTTATGAACATGATCTGATTATAACTGCAGATCAATGATGCAAAATAGCCTACTAAAATAAATGCAGCATATATGGACACATACAGCTCCTTACAGCCTCTGATTTGTTACCAATTACAGAAAAACCACACACGGCATACATTTAGTTCTTATTTAGGTTCAAAAACAATGTGAAATATAGCCCACAGTCAGTGCAAACCTCTCATCTGTGTCTTTACTTTTCACCAGCATGTTACCTCTGTTAGACAGTAATTCCATCATTCTGACTTCATAATAGTCCAGAAGGTGATGATAATAGTTAATAGTTTGTTCATATTAGCTTCTTTGTTTTTGCACATGTCAGTCTCGCGTTTGTCTGTTTCTGAAAGGATCAGATTTCAAAAGCACGTCAATAAAAAAAAGTGCACGTTATTATTATCAGCTCAAGAAGTTTGTGATTTCAAATATAGACGCGCATGTGAGTGCAAGCGACCAAGCGAAACCGCTCGCGCTTCAGACGGGCTTGTAAAAAACTATGGGGCATAGGGGAGAATCTGCTCTTCTTCTTGGCTTTGTGGCTGTTCATCAAGACGACGACAATGTTTGTTTGAGCTTGGGTCGATCATGGCTCGTTATTATATGTATATATTATTTCAGTGTAAGCACTCAGCTGTGTATTTAAATATGGCGCTTCCTTTGTTTTCATTCTGGTTTGTTGCGTGAGCAAATGACGTATCTCTGTAAACCAATAGCATTCAGCTGCGCGTCTAGCTCCGCCTTTTGGTACACTTGGTACCCTTTGCAAAGGGTGACCAAAAAGTGGTACGTTTCGTGTCAGTACGCTTTTAGACAGTGGAAACAGCCATAAAAGCATACCATGCTGTACCACTCAGTGGAAACGGGCTATTTTTTTTGGTCACATCTATAACACATTTCTACATTTAAAATAATTTAAAAAAATGTTTACAGATTGAACATTTTCTGATCCATATCTCTGTGGTTTGTTGTTTTGGAAAATATAAACAGATGTTTTAATATAATGTTGCCATATACTTTCTATTAGAATTTATCTTTTGAATTTTGACTGCAAATGTCACATCAATGCTGGAATTACTCATTTGCATTCATCAATGACCAAATGTTTCCATAAATTCCCATAATTAGCAAAAAGTGACTAGTTTAAGCTTCACTTTTGTCTTGGTGACCTGAAAACAATTGTGATTAGATCAAATAGCTGTGCTTGGATGATTAGTAACTGGGAAAGGCTTACTTCAGTGTGTATCAATGTGGTCTGATTTTGATCACCAGAGTAACAGACTGATTACAGGCGTTTTTCATTGGATGAGTGTTTGTGAAATTGTAAGAAAAGTGATCTTAGTATGGAAAAAAAGTTCCAAAAATACATTTCAGAATAGTTTCAGAATAATTATGTCAGTATGTATTTACTTAATATATTCCATGTGTATGAATATATTTCATATTTATTCATTTGGTTGACATGTTTATCCTAATTGACAACATTGATTTATCAGTTCTTGCTTTCGCTGGGAATCAACTCTGTCAAGTGCTGCTACTGTGCTTGAGCTACAGAAGGAACATGTATGAAAGATCAGGCGTCCAATCTTTGTCTCTGCATCAACTAATGTTTGCAAAATTGAAATAATACATGTAGAGTGCCTATTAAAGGCAGGTTAAACAAAATTATATTAATAAGTGATCATGTTAAATTGCTTAAGTTAATATAAAAAGATAAAGTTTATTGCTGAAAAATTGGCAAACTTTGTGGTTTAAGGGGTAATGGCACAGTATAGTGATTTTGAATGACGATTAAATGTGAAGAGTTATCAAATTATTCTTGTTCTAAATATGATGAAACAGAGAATGGTCTTGTAAATAAACTCTTTTTTTACACTAAATTACATTTCAGCAGATGTCATTGTTAGATGACGGTCCAAATGAAGAATAGTCAGTAGGTGGATAGATTGATTAGAAATAAATGAATCCGGAATTTAAAGTTTTTTTCTTTTTGTTGTTTGATACATAATTTATTTTAAAAACATAAGTATATTTATCTGTCTGTATGTAAGTAATGTTTTTATTAGAACATTTTTAATATTTATGCCTGTTATGTTGTACATTTATTTTAAGGCAAAGCAGTCTTTTATATGGGATTGGGATTCTGATTTCCTCACTGCTCTAATTTTTGAATATATGGATGCTCTTACATTCTGCCACATGTTATTAGACCAGTTTTGGCTGGCTGGATGATCAAATGAAGCAGAAAAAAAAGTTGTGATGAAGTTCTGTTAGAGCAAACCAGTCTGACGTTCTGAGGTCTGTGTATATTTATGTTGTTTACGAATTCCCCACGGTCTTGTTCTTGACCTTAATCGATGTCTTGGGCTTGTTTCTTTCTGTGTAGTTGGAGGACAATGAATGCTTTATGCCTGAGCTGGAAGTGCTGTGCAATCAGGTGGCTTGCAAAACACACACCAAACTGAGCTAATAAGAGGTGTGTGTGTGGTAGGCATGCCTCAAAATGGAAAGTGATGTTGTTGTAGTACTCCTAAGGCCAGTGTGTCTTAACACAGTACATTAATTTTTCCAAGAAAAAAGTTTGTGACATTAAAATCAAAGTCTCTGCTGTTGAGACAAATGTTTTTAGTCTGCCTTAGGTATCAGTGTTTAATCACTGGTTCTCATTTGGTAATGTAGTTGATGAATACTTTGTGCAGAGGTCAGGGCCTCATTAAAGTGACCACAGTGTTTATGCATGCATTCATCATAAAGCCTCCACAATGCAGTGATCCGTGCTGCAGCCACTTATCTAATGACTAGTTACTTTTTAATTTTCATACAACTTGCATTTGAGCTGACAATTTATTGGTTATAATTTATATAATACTGATTATAATACAGACCCGTTCTCACTGGGCTGTACAGATACTCAAAATGTACATTTTAAGGTAACTTTCAGAGAAAACAAAACACCAGCGAAAACTTTTTCCCCCACAGGAAACAACATTCTCCTGAGTTCAGTCAAGCCAAAAGTAAGCACTGCAGCTGATCGTGCTGTCCTCGATATCTGAGATACAGAAAGCAAATCACATATTTAAATTGTATAAAATGTGTTATGAAGTTACTGTTTTGATTACAAAGATATAAAAATAGTGTACATGCACAAATATGCTGACTATATTTCAATATATTGTGAAAATGATGACATAAGCCTGATTTTTATTTATTTATTTATTTTTTTACTTAAAAAATTTGGCACCCATAGATTGAGCGGTGTCATACTCACCCTTAAATTTCCCCTTTAAATTTTGATATGGAAATTTTATTTTTATCTATTTTTAACAGTTTGTTGCATCTGAGTCTAAATTTGTCATATGTTGTGACAAATTTCATTTGATATAATATTAAAATGGATACTCTTATTGGGACTTCACCATAAATCTTTACAAAAAGTTAACATTTTGTTTTTGTGCAGATTAATTTTTTTTATGAGATTGTGTTTAAATCATGTCACAACAAATGTAATATGCTGAGATATTATAGCAGTATGTCACACTTAACTCAGTCACACCACATGACAAATGTAACTAGAGGTCTGTAAACATCATCTAAAGCTATAGGATGCTGTAATAATATCTTGTCAAAGGAACAATATACAATAAATGTATATCTTTTTAGCAAATACCCATTTTTATTAGTAGATGACATTATGGACACCTAAAAACACGTCACTCCTGTATTAATTTAGAAATATGTAATTATATATAAATATGTAATTCTATATGAATATGACAGGATCACTGTGTCATGAACAGTGAGGACCAAGCAATATCTCCAGGTTCTTTGAGAACCAGATCTAAAATGTTATGTGCATTTTGGTCTACAGTTTTTTTGTTTTTTTTTTTTAAATTTATTTATTTTTTAAACAAAGCTGCTATTTTATTTATGTTGAAACAGCTTGGCTGGATGGCTGACAGATGTAGTTTTTATTTCTACATTTGTTTTACTTTTTTAAAATGGTTCTTTTTTTAAATGGAGTGTTTATTTAATAATAATATTTTGAAAGGAAAAAGAAATGGTCTAGTATCGATTTAGTATTGGTAATGTGATATCTTATTTAGGTATCGTATTGAAGTCAAAAAATTTTATGTCGTGCAACACTACAACATCAATCCCTTTTCTGGCATTGTTTGCTTGGTAGCTTACTTTGTATATTGTTGAACTTTCTTTGGTTTTAGTCAGGTGAAGTAAGGGATAATAGCATAGTAAAATCAAGGTAAAATATATGTGATCGCAGTGCACTTTTCTCTTACATCTCCTTTGGAGGCAGATGTAACACCGTTGGTCTGGTTTATGGAAGGCTTAAGCTCAACAGTTCACTAGGTGCTCTGTACGACTTCTCATGGACATACATGAAGAACATGTATCTGAAATATATCCTAAAGCATCCTAATAGCAGCCTGTGTTACATTTTTCACATTTTTACAAATTGTATTTTTTACAACGGCATTAGGGCGCCACGGTGGCCAAGTGGGTAGCACGATCGCCTCACAGCAAGAAGGTCGCTGGTTCGAGCCTCGGCAGGGTCAGTTGGCATTTCTGTGTGGAGTTTGCATGTTCTCCCCGTGGTTGTGTGGGTTTCCTCCTGGTGCTCCGGTTTCCCCCACAAGTCCAAAGACATGAGGTATAGGTGAATTGGGTGAGCTAAAATTGTCCATAGTGTATGAGTGTGAATGTGTGTGTGTGTGTGTATGAATGTTTCCCAGAGATAAAAAATATGCTGGATAAGTTGGCGGTTGATTCCACTGTGGCGACCCCGGATTAATAAAGGGACTAAGCTGACAAGAAAATGAATGAATGACAACTGCATTAGTGTTTGTGGTATAATGATTTTCTTGATTACAATCAGTGCCCATATATCATAAAATCTCTACTTAAAATTCAAGTGTAATAATAATAATCATTCTAATTAAGTTATGGTTACACAGGAACGGTTACTTTGAATATGAAAAAGTAAAAGCGATGACAGCGAGTCAGAGTCATTTTGTTTGTATAGTTCGTTAAAGTAGCATTTAAGAGAACCGCAGCACAAAACATAGTGCATTTAGTGTATGCTAATATGGTTTTTGTGTTTTAGTTGAACATCCCATAAGGTTTTTGGGTCCTATGTTAGCCACATGTCTTTCTTAGTGAAATTTACTTATGCAGAACTGTCTTTAGATTATGTGAAAGTGCTTTTCTGTTCACAGCCTACATTGCTTTAAGAGGGTGTTTCCTTTACCGCTGTGGTGACCGTGTCTTGTGAAACACTGTTCAGGAAATCCAGGGAGACACGTGTTTGTTAAAGGAAGTGTGTACATAGTGTCTAACGCCATTTTTTTGAGTTTTAACCTAACAGGGCTCTAGTTCTTGGGCTGTAAACAGAAGCCGCCCTTTTGAAAAGGACCGTGAACATGAATTACTTGGTTTTTATGTAGGAGCATGAACAGGGCTGATTTTATAGTCTTGGTATACAGAATTTTTCCATGTAATCCACTTGTGCGTTTACGTAATTCAGCATGAAACCTGTCATTTCCTAAAAGCGACAGATAAATCTGATCCACGCACTTTCGCTTTTGTTAGAACACTTAATATCCGGAACATGGTGGCATCTGATGCACTGTTATGAAAGCCACATTTTTCCGCTGATTTTTTTTTTTTTTTTTTACAGTTGTCTCAGTTTGTTTGTCTTACACTTGCCAATAGAGTTTAGTTTTAAACTTCAGCATTCATGCTTGTTCACAGTCGTTATTTTCAGCTCTTTCTTCAGCAGACATTGTACAGCAGCTGTAAATAGAAAGTCTGTGTTTAGCCCTCATCAATTGGAGCTAAATCTTCTTGCTGAATGACCTGGGGAGGCCAGCTGAACTGGCTGTGTCTGGCTCACATGGTAACATCCTAATCTCCATCCTTCATTCAGGATCTGAGTGAAGCTCCCTTTAGATTAGCCTCTCAACTTATAGCAGCATTTACGCTATCATTGACCAGCTAGCCTGTGTTAATCCTGCTGTGTATCATGATATGACGACTGTGTTTGGAAAGAAGCTACTTAATCTTGATTTCAATCAATTTTGGGTAGTTGGGTAAATTAAAACGTTGTTTTCTATCATATGTGTATAACATAATTTTTAAGTCTTAACTCATAAACAGAGGTGACCTTTTAAGGGGTTAATAATAAGATATCAGTAATAAATTGGAGCTGTTTCTATGATTTTTAAAAAAATATTTTTTTATTAATTTGTTTGAGGTTTTTTTGTGTTTTCCATCACATAATTGTAAGTTTTTAAACTAAAAAAGGCAAAAAGAAAACCAAGACTGAGACCTCTGTTTTCATTTGTAACTTGGTGTGTACATTGATCATTTGTTCTGAACTTATTACGGTCTTAAGTATTGTTTTGAATTTTATTTAAGTTAGACTGCTAGTTTATGTAAAAACAAAAAGTGGGTAAATTCACATCTGAGAATTGTTAGATTTTACTGGCGTGTAAAACTGTGGAAGCTTGCATTATGAAATATAACATTATGGAACAAAATAATAATAAAAAACATTTTTTATTTTTTTCCTTTCTTAGTAGAGCTGCTCTACAAATGCTTAACACAGAGTTGTGCTTTGAGGACAAAATAGGATGTGCACAAGTAAATTATTAAATTATGTAAAAACTGTACAACAATCACTTTTTTTTTTTAAATTGAAACCCAGGGGACCATTCTTTATCTGTTGATTACTATTCTCATTGGTTTTGATTGTTATTGATTTGACAAAATCCTTGATAGTTTTTTTCAAAACTCATCCAGAAGTTGTCACGGCAACATGCTTGGGAGCATACTTATTTCATGTAAACCGGATTAGGTTGTGTCATTTCAAGCAAAGGTTATGCTCAAAGTATGACAGCTTCTGATATTTTCTAACAAGAGTACTATATTCAATTGGGGAAATAACAATGTATTCAATTTTTTTTTAACAAATAAAAAGCAGACTTATTTTTTTACTTTTTACAACTGTTACGTAATCAGCAAACCAAAATAAAGGGACAGAAATATTCAGTGGGTGGCGGAACATTTTCAAGAGGTTCCAAGAGATTTATTTTTGTACTTTTTACTGACTGATATGCACACTTTAGGCTCTAGTATACTTTTAATATGCCAGTACAAACAAATGTAGTTTGATAGGGTACTGCCCCAGCTTTAGTACAATTTCATCTCAAATGATAATAGACATGGCTAGTGTTCTCTTTGAGAAATTTCTTTCTGAATGATTAACCATATAATTTATGTGAGTCAAGCACACACAATCTTGATTGGTAATATTCAGGTGGCTTAATAGAGTGCAGGAGATGCAGAATGTACTACCAATTGTCATTTTACTCAAATGGCTGACAATTGAACAGTAATCATATGGTATCATAATTAGGCATGGGACGATAACCGTTTTCAAGGTATACCGCGGTTTGGAAAAGTCAAGGTTTTCATACCACCAAAATTTTCTGCTAAACAATTCCTAAGGTATAAGTAAGATTTTTTTATTTACTTTTTTTTTTTTTTTTTTAAGGTGTAAATTGGAAAGACATCTGTGTTTTTGAAACAAATGAAGACAGCGAAAGTCAATGATTCACTTGAATTATTTAGCCTGACGTGTTTACTGCTCCAAATTATTTTAAATGTTTCTCAAAATAAAATATATTGTGTTCATGGGGGGAACGTTTTTGTTTTTCAGCCAGACATTTAAAAAGAATATTTTATAGAGCAGTAAACAAAGTACCGCCAAACCGTGAAACTGTGATATTTTTATCCAAGATTATCATACCATCACAATCTTACACCGGCCCATGCCTAGTCATAATACTGCTGTCTTGTCACCAGCCAGACGCTGCATTGCTGATCATGGTTTTGAAGGTTGATATACAAGCACACACAGTAATCTTTGAACAATTCATCCAGATATATTAATCTTATTCACAAATTTTGCGAACAAAAAACATGTACACCTGCATTTATGTAATTATATTTCAATTGTTTGGCTTTCTAAAATCTTATTCAGTAGAACGATTACATCATTGAAAAGCGATTATTCTAAAAATCTGTTTTTCTGGACAAACAATCCACCAGAGTAAAATTATTGTACCTTCACATTCTGAATTGGGCCAGAGAACGTTTTAGGAGGACATGTTTGTTTATTGCCTCAGTCCATCTCCCTGTACAGCAGCTTGCACAATAAAGTGTGATCATGAACTGTGACATCCATCTCAATACTCTTGTACTTGTTGGAAAAGCAGCTTGTTACTGGAAGTGATGTTTTGAGAGTTCTACTTTGGACTGTTTGTTGCATCTCTGCTTATTTACTCCCTACCACTGCCAACTGAAGTGCTGATGTTTAGCGCTCGTGTTCATTCTGTTCCCTATATGTAAATGCACAGGATATGGAGCTATTTTTGTTTTGTCTTTTGGCACAACGCCGCTCGTTAAACAGAGGTCATTATTTTGCTTGGTAAATATTGCATAAGGTTCATTGAACACTACTGCTTGTAGTTCCACCTGTCCTAGTTAAGTATGCTGTGCTCTTTCCTGGTTAGATTGGAATGGAGACGGATTAAACCGATCCTGAATAAGCCTTTTATTTTAGCTGCTCAGCTGACAGCAGTTTGAAAAGCAGCTCAGGGCTTTTTGGATTTGCCATGTCAGGCTTAATATCTGATCAAAGATGTGTGTCCAGTATAAATATTAACTAGATAATACAAGGCGAAACACTGTGAGTGATCAGGAAGTTGAAGGGGCCAGCATTAAGAGTCGACCGAATGCACGTTGTCCTGGTGAGGAAGTTTGTCCTCGGTGAAGAATGCTCCCGGAAATTTGCTTTAATAAGCTCATTACAGAAATCCCACTGCATTCTATACACATGCCTGCTTCTCTTGAGCCTCACACAGGACTCTTGCCAGCTTCTGAGGTGTGTGTGTGTCTGTGTCTGTGTGTCCTGAAGCAGCTGGGACAGTGGCAGCCGCTCTCATGCTGGCATAATCGGCAATTGTGCTGATGAAGAAAAGCCTATTTGGTCTCTTGGTGAACACACAAACACAGAGCAGTTGAACTCTGCTTCACAAAATGCCTCGCTGCTGACATCATTTCCTCCCGGCCCTCAGCTGACTGGAAAAGGGGGTGGAAAGCAGAAAAGGGGGGGTGCATGAAGGGTGGGATCCTTTATACTGTGGTAGTGTCTCCACCCTGCCTGTTGCTTTGGCTGCTGTTTCTCAGTCGCTTTAGATAGAGGGGAAACTACAGCAGCTTAGCTGGTTTAGAGTCAGACGTTACTGTAATGGCCATAAAAATCTCTGAATGTCTTGCTCATGTGAGCTGCTCTTTATGATGCTGCTGGCTGCTGTTTTATGACTCCAATGGCTTCCATATGTGAGAAATAGAGTTGCAAATTTGAGCAGTAATTTCAACGGGAAGCTGATTTTATGGTTTAACTCTTCCCCAGCCGCCAGGTTGTAGGTCAAGCCACTTTATTTAATTATCCAGAAATGTCCCATTGAGTTCCAGTATCTCTTGTATTAAGTCTTATGCTTTGTATTACAGTACTTGATGCTTCCAGAAATGTCATCTTTTGATATTTGATGTTCTCATTGTCTAATTAAAAAATTAAGCTAAACAGCTTTTATAGTGCTACAAGAAAAATTACACTTAAACCACCTGTGGAATGCATCCGGTTCCTATCATTTAATAATTTAGCCAAGCTATTTGTTCAAAATGGTTAATTTAGTTTGAAAGTTAACAAATGTCAGCTCACAAATTGTTAAAACTAGAATTGTGATGTCATCGTATGCAATAAATAATATATACATAAACAAATAATGTAGTTGTAACGTGTACTTATATAGGCCATACACCCAAAGCGCTTCACAATCTTGAGGGGGTTCTCCCCACACCAAAACCAGTGTGCAGCATCTACTTAGATGATGCGATGGCAGCCACAGGACAACTGAGCCAGTGCGCTTACCACACATCAACTATAGGTGGAGTGCAGAGAGAGTGATAGAACCAATTCGGTTGTTTGGGAGGCCATGATGGTTAATGGCCAAGAGGGAATTTGGCCTGGACACCGGGGTTACACCCCTACTCTTTACGAGAAGTGCCATGGGATGTTTAATGACAACAGAGAGTCCTTTAATGACCTAAGGGGTGTGAACCTACACTGGTCTCAAGGTTTGGTTCGGTTACGATTATCATGCCATCGATTCGGTTCAATTCGATATCATGGTGCATTGACAATGCTTTCCATACACAGTTTTATATTTTCTTCACATCATGACAATTCTTGTGTAAAATGTATAAATATATTTATATACTATTTGTAATATAATTTCGTCCTTTAATTCAAACAGTCAGATATGTAAACTGTACCTTTAAAAACAACATGCACAGAACAACATGAGCATTTATAGCAAATAAACAAAAATGATAAAAATGATAAACACTGATAAACGGCAGCAGTGATCACAGCTGAGCCATGATAGACGTGGAGGAGAAAACTCTGCAGACACGGTCGTGTCTGAATCCAAAAGTATTGCTGTAACAGCCAAAAGGAGAGGAAAAGTCATGCCAGTAGGTCAAATGGGCCACAGAGAGAAAAGGAGTACTTTTTCATTTTCTCAATCGCAGTGAAATAGGGACTTCTGCTGTAAGTGTCAGTGAAAGACTGCCCAGTAAACACACACACAGTGAAATTGTGCACAGTTTCTGAGTTTTAAGTAGTTGGAGCGTTGTAAATACTCGTGCTCGCCTCCCTTGCCATAGTAAACTACGAAGACATATAAACGACAACAGTACATAACCGGTTTTTGATCTATTACTGAGCTGTTACTGAATTGCCCACGTCTGCATCACTGTGCACCGAAGAAACAAATAACTTTGACACCCCTATGTCCCCTTCACCTTTGCTGGGGCATTAGGACTCACACAGACCACAGGTTGAGCACCCCCTGCTGGCCTCAATAACACCACTTGGATGGGAGACGACATGGGAAAACTAGGTTGCTGTTGGAAGTGGTGTTAGTGAGGCCAGCAGGGGGTGCTCAACCTGTGGTCTGTGTAATTCCTAATGCCCCAGTAAAAGTGAAGGGGACACTATACTTTCAGTGGGTGCAGTCTTTTGGATGAGACGTTAAACTGAGGTCCTGACTCTCTGTGGTCATTAAAAATCCCATGGCACTTCCCGTAAAGAGTAGGGGTGTGACCCCGGTGTCCTGGCCAAAGTCCCTGAATCGGCCCTTACAATCATGGCCTCCCAATCAACCTTCCACCGAATTGGCTTTATCACTGTCTCTCCACTCCACCAATAGCTGGTGTGTGGTGAGCGCACTGGCGCTGTTGTCCTGTGGCTGCCGTCGCATCATCCAAGTGGATGCTGCACACTGGTGGTGGTGTGGAGAGACCCCCCCTCATGTTAGTAAAGCGCTTTGGGTATATGGCCATACACAATAAAATGCGCTATATAAATGCACATTACATTATACTTCCAACAGCGAACTAGTTTTCACATGTGGTCTCCCATCCAGGTACTGACCAGGCTCAGCCCGGCTTAGCTTCAGTGAGTAACCGGTCTTGGGCTGTAGGATGACATGGCTGTATGACATAGATGCTAAACTTTAAAAAAAATCCCATATTTGGGATTCTTTTTTCTCACCTTTATTTATGCTTAATTGGATGATGGGACCTTAATCTTTCTTCTAACAACTTTTAACCATGTTGCTTATATAAAAAGTGTACTTTATAAACTTTTTTAATAGTTTAAAGTGCTATATTGTCTGCGTTGGTGTTATGGTACAAAAACCTTCCAATAAGCTGCCTGTACGTTTTCTGTTATTTTACAGACTCAATTCTCTATTTAATATTTCTTGTTCGTTCATATTTCAAACCACTAAAACGGAAAGTCACTGTTAAACTGTAGAGTTGAAATTTAAACATCAGAATAGAGATCAAAGTTCCATAATGTAGTTATTTAACACATATTATTTATAGTGTAGTTGCCAAGATACTTTTGGAAAGATTACATATGTAAATCTATGGCTAACTAAGCCTTTCCGATCTTTTTTTTTTTTTTTTTTTTTTTTTTTTTTTTTTTTTTTTTTTTTTTAAGTGGACATGCTGTATGTCAACTGGCCATTTAGCAGTCAGCTCTTTATGAGGGTCATAAACATATTTTGAGTAGTTAAAAATGATTGTTGTGATAAGGAAACAACATTCAGAAAATGTTTTTCCTTCGCCCCAGTTTGTTCGTCTGGATTGTTTGTCTGTTGTCTCTAGGGTACAGAGTGTTTGTTTGCTATAAAAGCATTTACACCCAATAAATGAAATTCTGTGCAGCTCTTACAGATGTAATTAACTCCTCCAGTGTTTACACGAACTCCCCAAGACCCCTTTGGTAAACAAAGAACCCCCGCTGGAACATTGCTACTTTTGTCTTTTACTTGAACATTGTGACACATTCTCTTCATAAAGGCTGAATTATTTATGAATGTAATATTTATTCCCATTATATTTGTTATGCTAATAAAACAAAATGATTTCTCATTTGGGTTCAGAGCTCACTAATATGCCATTTAGTAGTTCTTATCGTTGTCTTTGATCAAAGGATTTGAAAAACAGTAAGTTTACTTCGTAAGTATTAACAGTAAGTATTAACTTAGTTAATAGTTGTTGTAGTCACTGAGAAAATCAAGCATGGGAAATTGTCCTTGATTAACCAGAAGTATTTGAGTAATGTTGATATGATGTGTCTAAACAGCAGACCACACTGGTTAGACGAGGTAGGTGTGTTTTTGGACTGTTCAACAGTGTCAGCTGTTTTGCATTGTATCTCTTAGAATCGGTTTCATTTCTTTCTTAGACTTATCTCGTTTTACTCGAGCAGGAAATTTTGATTTAAAATGAGCAGGAGCTGTTTGCACATACATGTTATCAGGACAAGACTAAACCCATAGTGCAGATGTTATCTGGCACTTAATGTTGTGTTGGGAACGCAATGCACACCAAATGAGAGTGATGTGCATCTTGACTGGCTGTTAATGGCATTTTATCTTTCTTGAACGTTATCTGCTTGCCATGGCATTTGTCTCAAGGGCCCATGCATGTCTTAACGTGTGTTTTGACAGGACACCACTGTGGTATGCCATGTAGTTTAGATGCACACAATGAGTTGCACAGATTATGGGAAAAAAAATTTATTCATAGTTCCCTAAACATCCAGGTGCTTTCAGATTAATTATAACAACATGCAATGTTTTAGCTCTCTTGTTTTAACTTCTATTTATTATAAAAATTCAGCATGCGTTTCTGAAAAATATTTTGGGCAGAAAAATTGTTTCTGTGGGATGACAATTCTTTGTGCAATGCCTGAAAACAACATGTCACTAACTGTAAAGTGGGACTCATTTGGCTGACTATCTGTGTGAAGAAAAAAAACAGCCTGAAAGTGAGTTTGTATTTGCACAAGGAGGTTGAAGTATGCATTCTGGTATGACTTAGAGGCAGAATTGAGTCCTGGATCATGAGAGAGAGAGCGAGAGAAACATCTAATGCAAACTTCCAAATAGGTCAGAGTGTGGAAAACACCTTACCTGCTGTTCCTATGATCTCTCATGTGACAGACGAGCATACAGCATTTTTGGGAAGCTCATATGACTTGTGTTCATGTCACTTCCTCATATTTGTGTGCTATTCGTTTGAGACTGATGCTCCTCATGTACTGTTGAATGTAATACGTTAACTCTTAATCACATGCTTTTTAAACACTTTTTATATGCTAAAGTATCTTGCTGTCCCCACAATGTGGTGTGTTTAACCTGCAGTGTCTTTCTGATCTTTGTTCTGCAGCAGACATTTTATCAGTTGGACTTTCTTCTTTCATCTAAGGACTGCATCCACATCTTTTTAAAAGGCCATCTCACACTTTGATTCATCTGTGGTGCATGCTGAGGTCTGAAACTCGAGCTCTCAGCAGTTTTTCAGACAGAACAGATGTGTTTGTAGACTACAGTCTCTCTAGTGTATTTGTGAAAGGCCTGCAGGCAGGGCGAGAGGAAAACGTATATGCGGAGGATGGGAAGGATCCTCATTCTCTTTCTTTTCACACTCTGTTCTAATGTGTCGAGTTTCTTACCCTCCTGGTTTCTGTGGCTTCCCCTGGCATGCAGAAGTTTCTTCTTTCCTGGTGCAGCATTAGTGATGTCACTTCCTATTGGAAAGTAGTTCTGCAGTCATGTAATTGTTTCATTACTGTGAATATGCTGTTTTCAGCCTTTCATCAACTTTTCCACTGAGTCAGTGCTTCTCCAGAAAACTTCTTGGCAGTGTTTTAATGTGTTTTTCAGACAGCAGGAATCAATTTCAACTTTTAAACTTGCTGTTAGCTGAACACTGGAAATACGTTGAGCTGGGATGTGAACAGATTTACTTTGTAACCCACACCTTTTTCTTAACGTTTATTTAAAAAAGCAATACGTTTATAGCTAGGCCTGTAATTGTGTATACAGTCAGAGAATTTCCTGTTTTTAAGTTTGTGAAACATTTTATGATCTATCCCATATAGGCGTATAATATGTTAGGGGATAAAAATATGTCAGCAACTTTTTGAGCTGTAAACATTTGAATTTTCATTTAAATGGCTGTGAAATTTGTGAACATGATGCGATTTTATTATTGTTCTAGATTAACATTAATTTCACCAGGGTTAAGCAAGTTATTGCTTTGGCATGATTTTCTACTGTCTTCACATCAGTAGAACTACATATTTTTTCAATTTGCTTAAAGGTCCCGTGAAGTGCTTGACATAATCTCAACTGAAACAGAGGGTGGAACAGAGTAGCTCCTCTCCTTAAAAAAAACAAAAACAACCAATAGCCAAAGGTTTGTTTTTTGAGCATTTAATTGTTCAAGATTTCATGAGAAACTGAAGTATGAGGTGACGTGGAAAAAAAAAAAAAGTTAATCCATGTAGGCAGAAGTGGCAAGCTTGGGTGTTTATATCTTAATGCCACCAATATTTCTTGCCACCGTTTGCAGTTTTATAAAGTTTATTAATTGAAATCATATGTATACTGTCATCTAGAAATGAAGGTAGAATCAACATGAACTATTTTAAATGATCCGCACCGTGTTATATGTGCAGTCTGTCTAATTAAGTTGTTCTGTTTCTCTTGCAGATCAGGTCGAGATCCAGCCTGGTGACTCCAAACTGACACGTGTGTCCCAACTTGAGCTGCCCGGCTCAAGAGAGCAGCTTGCAGAGAGTTCACCGCCATGTCTTAACACCTTACGCTCCCCTCTGAAAACCCTGTCCCCCCTTCCCTCTCTCCCCCCTCCCTCCCCCTCCTCCTCTTCCTCCCCTGCCCTCCCTGTAGATGCTTCCCAGTCCTTTGGAAACCACAGTGCCTCCTTCGGAGAGATGAGTTTGCATCAGCAGCAGCAGGGGTCCGAGAGGGATCTTCCCTCCGCCGCCTCGTCTGTCAGTCTACCCTCTGTACGGAAGACTCCTAAAAAGCGGCGTATCTCGCTGCGCTCACTGTTCCGCCGTCGTTGTGGGGATCCCAAATCACGCAAGTCACGGGCACTAGCTGCCGGAGTGGATGGGATTGCCAGCGTGGAGAGCGTGCACTCAGAAATGTGCCAGCAGCAGGATCACGCTTCATCTCTTTCTGCGGCCGGTGTGGCCTACAACTCGTCTTCATGCTCCTCGTCCTCAGCCTCCACCTCTGAGCTGCTGGAGTGTCCGCTGTGCCTGCTGCGCCATACCAGAGACCGCTTTCCTGACATAATGACATGCCACCACCGCTCGTGTGCTGACTGCCTCCGACAGTATCTCCGCATCGAGATATCCGAGAGCAGGGTCAACATCAGCTGCCCAGAGTGCTCCGAGCGCTTTAACCCCCATGACATCCGGATGATACTCAACGATCGGGTGCTTATGGAGAAGTACGAAGAGTTCATGCTGCGCCGCTGGCTGGTGGCGGACCCTGACTGCCGATGGTGCCCTGCTCCAGACTGCGGGTAAGTGCTCATTAAAAAAAATGTAAGTCATCCTGTTTTTTTTTTTTTTTTTTTTTTTTTTAAATCTTGATATTTGTAGAATTTGAAAATATTAAATAAAAATTTAAATAATTAATAAAACATAATTAATAATATAATTCATAAATTAGATAATCTTTTAGAATGTAATTAAAAGTATGGAAAAAGTAGTGCAGTTTGAAAATCTTTTTTGGATTTAGGAATAAAAAAGGTTTGAGCATTTACTTAAAATAGAAATGATTTTATCACTTTCACTTTTGATTTATGGATTCAAGTTGAACTAAGCCAAATTTAAGAATAAATAATTGGGAAAAAAACCCCGAACAACTATGAAAACCACAGTGAATGCAAGCATTTGTAATTTGTAATTTGTTTAGTCAGCATTGCCTTTATAGTTTTTCAGTTTAATTATAATTGTACATTAGTGAAAGCCAAAAGAAGATGAAATGCATTTTAATGTTAACTAAAATATTTAAACTACTGAAGATTTTTGTTTTTGGATTTTGTACAAGTCAAAACTTTTTCAATGGGTATTTTTATATGCAGTTTTTTTAAAATCATTATTGACATTCAAAATACAAATGCTGCTTGTAATAATGAATGTAACTAAACCTAAATAAATAAATTATTTAACATAAATGCTTTGTACATGTGTGATAGCACTACGCCATCGATACAGCACAATGCTAAAATCTTATTGCTTTAGCAGCATGATGGGAGTTTCCATTACTTTTTTTTTTTTTTCCTGGTTTGGTTTAAATGGCTGCTCTGGTTTTTAACTGCATGGCTGTGTTGTTGCCACAGCTGCTATGTGTTTCCACAGCTGCTATATCTGCATGTGTGTCTATTTGCTTGTTTGTTGGCTGTTTGTTTTGGCATTTGTGCCATAGAAGTGGTAGAGGTCATTTTGTGTGAATGTGTGAGCAAGTATAAACAGCAGCTTTTAATTGACTATCAGTGTCAATATGCATGTTTACATTCAGTGCTATAATCAAGTTTTTAAGAAGTAAAGCTAGTCTTAATCCTTGTGATCATGTAAATTATGAATGCTCCAGTCTGATGTTATTAGTGTTTGAAGCGGTTCATGTTTTTGTGGAAACAGTGATATAATTTTGAGTAGGAGGATTCCTTTTATACAACAAGTATATGGAAATAGAATTTCAGTTTTAAAATGATGAATTGTAATTTAAATGTACCCCTTTAATATGTTGGGAAAAGGGTATGTTATTAATTGAACAACAGGCACCAGGGAGGTTTTAAATGCTCTTTCATATTGGTCAGAGATTCAGCTTTTCACTATTTGCTGTTCTCTGACTCAGAGCCAGATCTATCTGGGGCGTCATCTGAAGTTGGCACACGCCAGTGGCACAGTATTGTGTTGGGATCAGCGCTTTTAGAAGTCTGACACCGGTGACACTGCCGGTTTGAATGGAGTCTTTTATCAGGCCGGTGGAGAGGCTGGCAGCATATCTTGTCATGCTGTGCCCTGTGTTTTAATGATAACATGACCTTTTAAGCTGCCTGTTTTCTTATTTCCTTTTTGGTAATCCTTTGCACTTGCTTATTTTCTCAGGTGGCAACATTGAACCCCGTTACATCACAGGATGTGTCTGTTGTGTGTATAACAGAAAGATTAGGTGCTTTTGCTATAGGTACTTTTTTTTTAAAAATGTGTCAAAGCCTTAACAATGCAGAAATGAAGAACTAGTTAACATGTCACATCAAGTTTGGTTGCAGTAAAATATATTGAGGTATGCTTTGTGGAGTGAAATCATAGATTTCTGAAAATGTATTAGTGGTATCTTAAGAAGTGTTGCATATGCTTTCCTACATAGGTTTTTCCTACAGAGAATTATCAATGGTATCAATTGTCTCCAATCTTTGTACCACCTCCCACCTTTAAGAAAAATCTGGCAGGCAGGTATGGCTACTTGCAGACCTCAAGTGATGATCAAGCAACGGTCATGCATTTATTTACATTTAATGGTAGTGTTTTTTTTGTTGTTGTTGTTTATTTAGTTTCTTTAAATCAAGATAATGTTTTACTTACTGAAATTAGAAGAACAATGAAACTTATTTGTTTCAAGTTGCATAAATGTTATGATCTGGTTACCAACTCCTCGTTTTAAACCAGGGAAATTTTACACTGATTAAAACAGATTTATGTGTGCTGCTTAAAGCATTTGTGATTGAGGGACCGATCTTTGCCATTTTGTAGTATAAATAGTGCAAGTAATGCATTCACACTGAAAACTCTAAAAATAATAAGTGCACTTTAATTACCCGGATGATGCATTTAAGCAGTAAAATTAAGTGTGCAATGATGGACACTTCACACTCAATGACCGCAGCTTTGCTCACGTAGCATAAGGAGAGGAACTATCAGATGCACATGTTGGATAACTTTATTTTGGATTGTGAAAGCTAAATTCTCCAATGAAAGTGATTATAGCGCCTCCCGATGGTGAATGTGGTTATGCTCATGCCAGGTATTATTTGGTACTTAAGGTCATTAATGGCCCGTTTCCACTGAGTGGTACGATACGGTCACCTTTATCAGGCTTGTGTTTCCACTGCAAAGGGGTACTCTTTTGGTGGGCGTGGTGTACGACAGACGTCATTTTTCGCTCGAGGAAATGTCTACAGTAAAGCTTTATGGGTCGTTCACAAATCATACGAGAAGCACTTCTCACAAAACAGATGCTTTATTATACACATAAACACTGGTGTAAAAATGTCATTACTGACTGAACATGATCTGATTATAACTAGATCAATGATGCGAAATAGCCTACGGTTCGCGATTATATCAAATAAATAAATAAATAAATGCAGCATATATGAACACATACAGCCCCACACAGTCTCCAATGTTACCAAATTACAGAAAATCTAGACACAGCCGACATTTATGCCTTATTTGGGTTAAAAAACAACAGGCAATATAGCCCACAGTCAGTGCAAACGGCCTTAAAAGCGCACCGAACTGGACCGTACCGTACCACTCAGTGGAAACGGGCCATTATTTCACTAATTTGGCAACTGTCAAACGTCATCAGGGAAACGGCTTGAATTTCCACTTGGTGCTGTCCATTTGGTCATAGTGTGTAGTGTGCCTTTTGGGACACAGTTTTCAACTTTTGCTGTCTTCATTAGTTTCAAAAACTCAGATTTCTTTTTTTAAAAGCGGCATCTTTGGATATCTTTTCTGCTGGAGTTGACCTAAAAATAAAAAATAAAAATAAAAAATCATAGACAAACCTTAGGAACAGTATAGCAGAAATTTGACCGTTTTAAAACCTTGACTTTTCAAAACCGTGATACACCTTGAAAACAATTATCATTCCATGCCTAATCCAAACTTGCAGTATACTGATTATGTCATCTATGAGGGGCTTGACAAATTTGAGAAAGATACAGTCCAGAAGATCAGTCAGAGAGCGATTTGTGACTTCAGTCAATAAATGCTGAAATGAAACAAACAGTTTTCAAACTAAAACAGTGTCATTATTAAATTGCTATATTCCATGAGTTGAAGATGCCACATCTTTTCTTTTTTTTTTGTTTTTTGTATCAAATTTAATTCATCATTTTATTTTTAAAATGAAAACTCACTAGTCTAATATCCTCATTTCTCTTAATTAACAATTTTTTTTAAAATTCTTTTTGGAAAAACATCTGTTGATAATCTGTTTCTTTATGGATTGGTCATTTGCATATCTTGGTTGCCCCAAAATCAATTAGATTTTCAAACTTTGAGTCAGTAAAAGTAATGGTGAAGTACTGATAGACTTAAAATAAAAAAAAGACTAAAAATTTGGTTTTGGAACCACTGTGAACTGCACAGGACCTGAGTTAATGTTCTACTGAAGAAGTCTCCTATAGACCATTTCAATGTGGTGATGTCATTGGCCCATGAACATTACCTGTTTGTTGTCAAACTATTTCATAACTGTAACAAAAGGCAATTCAATGATAACTTTACATAAAGACACCTGCTGCAGGATTATTTATCAAGATGTGGAGCTTTTTGGATTCTCTGAAGCTATAGAAATTAAAAATGTAAAACCGGAAATGCGTTAGGACCAGTGTTGTTGTTTACATCCCCTCAAAATGGTCTATGTTTCAAATGAATTCATTAACAGCTTATATTAAAGCTAGTAGCATTTTTTAAAGAAATAAAATAAGCAAATTTGTGTAAAGTTAAGTTAAATTGTCATCTAGTCATACTGTTCCGGATGAATTGTATTTTTTTATTTTTTGTGTAAGGACTCTCTGTTTGTCAGACATTAGAAGTGCACATTAAAAGTTAATGTGAACAACAGACAGTGTGAGTTGCATTGATTCTGCATTGTTGCACCACAGGCTTGGCTGAGGGTCTGCTGTCTTGGAAGACAAAAGTTGTCTAAAGCTATTCTGTGTTCAGCGGAAAGGCTTTGTGCCATGTTTCATGCTGTGTGGCACATGCAGGGCTTTCTTTGTGTTTCAGAGGAGAAATCCTGTTTGACTTAGATCTTGTGCTGTCACTATTCTTCTTATGACATTGCTGTGTTTTGTTAGCGTTCATTGTAGATCAGACGAGGGGCGTCTCAATTTTCCAGCATAGTGTTTA
The DNA here is from genome assembly GCA_903798035.1 of Danio albolineatus. Taxonomy (NCBI): domain Eukaryota; kingdom Metazoa; phylum Chordata; class Actinopteri; order Cypriniformes; family Danionidae; genus Danio; species Danio albolineatus. Next base: position 98,374 of record CAIGQQ010030848.1, on the reverse strand, counting down.
CTCTTACACACTCAGACTCCTGTAGAAATATGGGCAACTCTAATGACCAAAAGCCACGTTGTTTGTAAAGAGATGTCATGGAGGATTTTCTCCAGTGGAAACAAACAGTTGACCCAAATAAAACTGCTTTGCACAAAGGAGTTTTAGCATCTTTTGTATGAAAATTAATTGTAGTGTAATTATGTCCTTGACATTCAAACATAACTCTTTGAGGTGTTTTTTATCTGACTGATTCAGTTGTTCATATTAAAGCTCTATTTTATCTTCTGCTGTTCTTTTATCACATCACAATGACTTTCGAAGACTCTTATTCAGCTTTTCTGTCTAACAGACAGCACTTAGCATAGTGATCCTGTCACTCTTTGATTTCTTCATCTGCCCTTTGTGACTTTCCAAAAATCATTAGCTCTGCAGACAAGCACAATTTGCAGCTTAATAGGTTCTCATTATTAATGATTGGATCACAGTGGCCATTGGCTGCTATAATTGATGATGCCGTCAGTTCAGATTAGCAGGGCAGTTAATCTACATTGACCAAAAAGAGCTCATCTACTTTTCTGAGCTGGATATCTGCAGTGACATGACATGGTGTATTTGTTTTGGATGGAGAAGCAAGAAAAGTAAAAAAAAAAATGGATGTTTTCTTTGCTAATAAATTTTAATAAATATGTTTTTTTTTAAATGGCTGACCTCAGATAACCTTGAGCTCGTGCACCTTTTATAGTGCATGGTTGTGATAAATATTTTTCTTTTTGATTTGACAGGTATGCAGTCATTGCCTTCGGTTGTGCCAGCTGTCCAAAGATCACGTGTGGTCGTGACGGCTGTGGGACTGAGTTCTGTTACCACTGTAAACAGCTGTGGCACCCAAATCAGACCTGTGATGCTGCCCGACAGCAGAGAGCCCAGAGTCTGCGGCTGAGACCCTTCAGATCATCCTCACTCAGCTACAGCCAGGAAAGCGGCGCTGCTGGTAACGCACGCACGCACACACGCACGCGCCATAAGGTCCACATAAATCAGAAGTTGTTAATTTTTTTTTATTTTAGCATGTTCATGTACTTCCAACTGAAACTGAATATTTAGTAGGGGCAGGTTTCTCTTTTTGCTTATTTCCTCATAGAAAACTAACAGTAAAAGAGAGGCATGGTTTAAAAATTGTGTGGCTTAAGCTGTCAAACTGTCATCAAAGAATTGCCACTCCATTGCAGAGGCAAATTGTCAGACTTTGAACATTTTTTTTATGGATTAACTTGCACAAATGAATTGTTCACCTAAAGATGTGTGCTAGCAAAATAAACATTGTAAAAAAACATTCCACATGCACCTGAGTTTGGTATGTTATTTGTTTTTATATCCCTGTAAATAAAAACACCTGAGAAACTGCAATACTGCATTGGGGTATATACACTGCAGAAAAGTTTTTTTATTATTTTAAAGGAAGTATTTTATAGGAAATCACATCCTTCTTTTATTAAAATATTGGACATTTTACACAAATTAACTGGCACGCACATTCACTGGTCTGTTGTTAATCATTTTTACTATTATTTTTTTTATATATAATGGCACTATGCCATATATTACTTTCAGTTTAAGTTAATTTGACAGATGCAGCAGGGAAAACATTCATTTTGGTACGATATTTAGATATTAAAAAATATTTCTTGCGGTTAGTAAAATTTGGAGGGACAAGTTAATTGATGGGTTGCCATATTCTCGGTCAATAATGAAAAACACTGGGTTTGTAATTTCTTATTTCTGAAAATTCACCACTTTAAAAACAAGGTTATCATTTTAATGCGATCGTTCATTAGTGAATGTATTTACTAAAATAAACCAAGTATGAAGAATCTTATACAGCAATTATTAATCATAATTTAACATTTACTAATGCATTATTAAAACTGAAAGTTGGTCTTGTTAGCATTAGTTTATATGTACTGTGAGTTAACAGAAACCAACAATGAACAACTTTAATTTACAAATGTTAATAAAGATGACTACATACTGCAATGAAAATAAAACACGGTCTTAAACAATAAGGGGTCTTGTATAAAATCACAAACTGTGTTTTGTACCAAATGATCAAACCTAGGCTGAAAACATCTTGCGTCATGTCAGCAAACAGTGCTCTTAACCGTTTTGTTTGTCTCCCTAAGCCGACGACATTAAGCCATGTCCCCGCTGTGCAGCCTACATCATTAAGATGAATGATGGGAGCTGTAATCACATGACCTGTGCGGTGTGCGGCTGTGAGTTCTGCTGGCTGTGTATGAAGGAGATCTCTGACCTCCACTACTTAAGGTCAGTGAGGGAGACACCACTGCAGTGCTCACAAAATGACCATGTGATATATAAAACCATTTCTGTGTTTTAAAAAAAAAAACAATTTTGTGAGCTAATTTTACTTATTCTGTGTTTGATTTCTGTTTCTGGCACAGTCCTTCGGGATGCACATTTTGGGGTAAGAAACCCTGGAGCAGGAAGAAGAAAATCCTGTGGCAGTTGGGCACGCTTGTGGGAGCTCCAGTTGGCATTGCACTGATTGCAGGCATTGCCATACCCGCGATGATCATTGGGATACCGGTGTATGTGGGTAGAAAGGTGGGTGGCCAAGTCTTTAAATGTTTAGAATGAAGGGTGAAGTGTAATTGATAGCTCTTTGACTTTGATTAATCTTGTATTGCATAATATTTAATATAATGATTTTAAAACCCAGTCTTTTGAACTATTTTCAAACAGTCAGGTCATATTTGGTGTGTTTGCTTTGGTTGCTATAGTAAGTGTCCACAAATTGCCTATAAAGATTTTCTTCCAGTTCTGAGAGAAGTTGTAACCTTCTGAAACCTTTTAAAGTTTTATGATAATTTTGCAGGATGCTAAACTCATTACACAAACTGACAATCATCAATAGAGGCAAAACTTAGTTTTAGACTATCAAGAATATTTTTCAACTGGCTTTTGAATGTCCTGGATGAATGAAAACTGTCACTGTGACATTGCAATATTCTGCTTAATTAACATGAAACCACAAGTTGTTGCACATACACAAAAAATCTAATATTATGCATGTACTAAAACTACTATTTTAGAAATTAAGCTTATTTGCATCTTAATCGTTGTTGTTTTTTTTCTTTTTAAGCAAACCTGTTCTGCAGTGTATAAACTGCATGCTTTTAAATTGTATTTAAAACGCATAAATTGGCATTTGAAATTTGCCAACCACATGAAGTCAGGTTGTGATATGATTTTAATATAGATTGTGCAGTCTTAAAAATAATGTATTTACCATGCAGCCTTTTTAAAACCATGGCTATTCAAAGTCAAACCGATTTCAAAAGCAATGTTACTGTTCTATGTTTTGTTTTACAGCATAAAGGCACTCTAGTTAAGCATTGCACAATCTAGCAGCTTTATATTTTGTTCTTGATATTGTGTGTAATTTAAATTGTGGAGTAAATAGTTAAAATATCACCAAGTTGTTTTCAGCAGACCTTATTTTGATGACAATTTGGGGAAAAAGACATGAAAACACAAAGGACAATTGTTTTTTCAGGTTTTAACTTTACCGCTACAATGCTCTATTAATGAACCTTTCATGAATGCCAAACTATCTTGGCAATCATGCACGTTTGCCTTTTATTTATCATTAGACAACCATTACAAATCCTGCATTATCAACCTTAATTTGGGCTGTCAACTCGCTGGCTTATGACGTGGGCTAAATTGAGGAAAAATACACATCGGTTGATTTTTCTTTTAATCCGACAACATTTCCTGTGACAGCTCCTTTTGTGAACCAGTTTCTCTGAATTCTTTTGTCATGACTACAAGATAATAAGGGCTTTCATTTTGCCTGACTAGAAAAACACTGTTGCTATTATAAACCCCGTTAGAAGCTTTTGCCAGCACGCTGACATCAATTTGACGAGCGCTATTCTTAACTTTATTAGCAGATTGGAGATTTGAATGTCAAAATAAAAGTCATGTTATATAATTTTATGTCCTGCATTAAGGATTTGGTATTGTGCAAGTTGAAGGGGAGATGTTGTTCTGCGTTGCACAAGTCTCAGGGGTAATTTGCTACAGGTTCCTTTGAGATTTTCCTGTGGGGTTTTGTAATGAGGGCTTTCAATTAATTAGCAAAATAAGGTTCGTGGTAAACATAACTTATGTATACTTAAATGTTTTGCTCTACAACAGAAACTTCATAAACCCACATTCCAACTCATTTTATAGTTACATAAAGGGATCCCAGGGGTCATGGAATTTCTGAAATATAATGGAATTTTAGAAGGTCTCTTCCAGATATTGAAAGTCATTTGAGTTTTGTACATTTTTTGTTTTCATGAAATATTTAATTTGTTATTTTAATTCCCATTTATCAAAATGATTTTTTTTCTATACCATGTTTACCATGTTATTTTATGAATTTTGTTAATCATTATGGTAGGCTTTTTTCCACTGCTATTTTATTACTTTTCCACCTGTGAAGTGTCATTCAAATGCAGGCATCAGGTTGTACTTGTTAAAGAGCCCCTATTATGGGTTTTTGAAAATGACCTTCCATACAGTGGGTAACAGCTCTAAGTGAATGAAAACATCCAGCTGAGGATTATATCTGAAAGTGCACCTTGTTCAAAAATACTGATTTAAAAAAAAAAGGCGACTGAGTCGACTCAGAGTTGTTTAAATGATTGGTCGTTCATCTGGATCTTTTGCCTGTTCATATCGACGTCGACACAAAACAAATATGAAGGGCTGGATCTGGTAAAAACATGAACGCACCTTTCCTTTCAAACACTAGTAGATTGCGGGTGTGTGTAGGACTGATCATAACTGAACATTCTGGTGATTCATTCAATGACCTACCCTGCAACGGGGGATTCGTTGGCCGTTTGCTAAAGGATCAGAAAAGACTATTGATGTATAATACTTTATCATAGCTTGATTAAAAATCATTATGGTCTAAAATAAAATCGCTTAAATATTTATGGTGCAAATATTGCTGCACATTTGACCAAATATGTTCTATTTTGCGGTGAAAATGCACACGTATTTGTATATCTTAGTTCTTCATTAATGTGTTCACCTCAAGAATTATGAGAGGAAATAAAGAGAAAAAAAATCACATCTTAACCAAATGAAGCCCACTACATTATATTCAATATATGAATGACTCTTAATCAAAATAAACGCCTCTCTTTTTAATTCCTTTCAAAATGGCATTAGCATTACAAACATAAGCATTAAATTCAGCAACTGCAGAATTGCAAAATTCTGAATGGACTGCTCAACACAATAGCTACCTGCTTTTTTTATTTTAATTTTAATTTTTTATTCCTCATCGGTCATGGAAAGTCAGTTTTATTAGCCCGTTAAAGTCAGGGAATTTGACATTTGGCATAGAGTTGAATCCTTTACACATTAATACACGTGTATTATTGTACACATCTCAACTTTAAATTCATGTTTCCAATATGGTTGTCTGGTTTATTGTAGAGCACCTGTTGTCGGGTTATGTTTGCCTCAGATGTTATTTTACTTATACATTGAGTTAAGCAGAATATATATATATATATATATATATATATATATATACAATTAATATATTTAATACCCTGTTAGAAAGTCTCAAGGGAATCAGTGGCACCTGTAAAAGTGTGTTTAAGAAATGTATATATTGGCTCTCTGTTAAAAAAAAAAGGCAGTGCTTTGATTTCTAGAATTGATAAGACTGGTTGTGCACACTCATTGGCATTCAAACATCATGTAAAAGTGAATTTTGCATAATAGATCCTCTTTAATATGCAGCCTGTCTCTGAACCAGATTAACCCACTGCAAACTGGGTCACTTGTACAATGATTAATAACACTTCAGATATGTGTCGTCCAGTCTGAATTTCATTATTAAGGGATTTCCATAATGGTCTGGTTATCTGACCTGAATTCAGACTGAGCTTTGTGGATGTTAAATGTGACGACCTGCAGGTCTTATCACACACTTTATCAGACTTTTTCTTCAATCTTCAAGAGACTTGTCGGATGATCAAGTGGAAAGTTAGGTTTAGCGTTATTAGAAACCAAAAGTGTTGTCTTTGTAGAAATAATGAATGTGGCAGAGGGATGCTTTTAATCACTCATTGTTTGAATCTGCCTGATTCAGATTCATAATCGTTATGAAGGCAAAGACATCTCCAAGCACAAGAGGAACCTTGTCATAGCTGGTGGAGTGACTTTGTCTGTCATTGTGTCTCCAGTGGTTGCTGCTGTTACTGTTGGTAAGTGGAAATTTTTATTTTTATTTTTTTCCTCAGGGGAAAACTTTTTGATTTAGCATTTTGTACTGTTATGAACACACCTAATTTGTTCGGAACTCATAACCCAAAGTATTACATGCATGCAGTTGATTAAGTTGAAGGTTTGCCTAGACATCCATACATGCTCTCTATCATAATCTCTATCATAATATTCATCATATAAAATGCATTGATGGATGAGCTACACAAACCAAGTACATTTTTAAAGTTACAGATAATACAATAATAATGATGATGATAATAATGATAATGATAATAAAAATAAATCCCAGTAAAGAGTACTTCTCTACAAATACTGCTTTAATTTAGCAAAATTCTACTTAAGTTTTCAAACAAATGTTTTATTTTACTACCAAAGCTCACCTTGTGATATTTTTTTCCTACTAATAATCAATAACTCAAGTGTGCAGAGAAGTGTAACAATTAGCCTAAAGTAGTAAAAATATAGCTGTTTTAAGAATGTAACTGACAATTATGGCCTCAATCTAATTTTAATTTACAATTCTAAATCCTACAATTTCTCCTTTTTTGTCAATGGTTTTGAATGCTCTTAAAGGTATAGTAAATACAAAAATGAAAATTCTGTCATTTCCTAACACTTCTTGTTTTGAACCTGTTTTTTTTTTTCTTATGTTAAACACAAAGGCAGTTATAATGAAGAATAACTTCCATAGTACATTTTTCCTACTACTGAAGTCAGTGGGTACCATCAACCAGCATTTTTCAAAATCTTTTGTGTTCACCTGAAGAACTGATAAAGGTTTAAAACTGCATGAACGGGAGTAAATCATTTCATTAACATTTTTAATGTCAGAATCATTTCATTCGGTAAATTGTTAACCGGCACGTCTAAGATCCCTCTAGAACAAATGCAGTCAGATCAGTCTTAATGACCGAATTATTCAATGTGATTTGCAAACTGATTGAACAATTGAACTGCAAACTATATGCTTGTTCACAAATTGCATTTTACAATCTTATCTGAGAGTGGATGATTTTTTTTTTAATCAAATGTAGTAAAAATATGAGATTATGCGTTTGGATTTAGTGAAGTTAAAATGTGCATTTCCCAAAGTTAAAATATTACAGCAAAATGCAGATTATTATAATTAACTAAAGCCATCACACTAAAAAAACTGTTTTGGTACTTCTTGGTACTGCTGCTTTTTAAACTTAAATCATCTTTAAATGTGTAGATATAAAAATAAAGACTAACTCAGAATACAAGAAATGTTTTGTCTTTGGGGTGAACAGGCTTTAACATTGTTCTTTTGTTACAGAACAAGCCCTGTTATTTCCTTCAGCATATTCAAATCTGATTGTTAATATCTGTAGATTAAAGGTGGCTGTGTGTCTTGTGTAGCAGGGGTTGTTTAACCATTATATTGTGTGTAGGAATAGGAGTGCCAATCATGTTGGCATACGTCTATGGTGTGGTGCCCATCTCTCTGTGCCGTAGTGGTGGTTGCGGCGTGTCTGCGGGCAACGGGAAAGGTGTGCGGATCGAGTTTGATGACGAGAATGACATGAACCCTGGCACTGGCGCTGCAGTAACTGGTAAGTGTATCTCATTGAAGGCAAACTCACGGCTGTTCTCAACACATTTGTAAATCTCAATATCACACACTGTTTAAAAAGCCTTCAGAGTCCATCCTTCTCTGTGCCAGTCTCTTATTCACAGGTTCTGTCTTGACTGTCACTCCCTCAGGATTCGTCTATCACATTTCACACTTTCACTCTGCCTCGTTCATCTTTAATGCAAATGTGTGAAGTGTGCTCTAGTTTGAAGTGCACTTCCTGGAGATTGTTAGATTTGTTAGATTTACCAGGTAATACGGGTCTCACTAGACTCTTAGTGAAGGTGAACCATATTCAGGGACCAGAATTAATGTGTGAAGACCTTGAGTTTATCCCTATACAGACATAATTGCTGATACTCAGGGATCAAGTAGCTTAATTTCTCAAACAATTCCTGCGAAGCTGGGGGTAACGCTGGGAACAAGCAACTTTTGATCTGATGTGGCGCGTGTGCTGGAGGAAAACAGATTAAGAAATGAGCTTAATTTATGTGAGGTTTTCTGGGTTCTTTTTAGAAATCCAGACATTTTTTATTTATCAAAATAATGTCTAATTATCGATTGAAAAATAATCTGCGTGAAAAAGAGATTTTATTATAAGTGGAGTATTGTGTTTTTTGAAAACATTTACAATAAATTGGTATAGATGTTCTTTTTTGGCTGCACAACAGGAAATTACATATAAATCATGAACGGAAAATTACATGATATTTTTCTTAAATATTAATGACTCTTAAATTTTCCAATTGAGACAGTAGAATTTTTTATATTTAAATATATTATTCACAGAAGCTAGGACATACTGTGATTTAATTGTGCAACATTGTTTTTCATTTACCTACTTATAATTTAACAAATACTGTGACATTCCAATTTTATATAGTTCTGTTTTGCCGATTGTCTGGTTCCATGATGCTTTAAATTTTTATGAATGACTATAATGTTCCCTTTGTATCTCAATAGACACCACTTCAGTAGCAGAGACCAGGCAAAACCCCAGCATCGGCGAGGGCAGTGTAGGGGGTCTGACAGGCAGTCTGAGTGCCAGCGGGAGCCACATGGAGCGTATCGGAGCAATGAGAGATAACCTGAGTGAGAACGCCAGCACTATGGCACTTGCTGGAGCCAGCATTACTGGCAGCTTGTCAGGAAGTGCCATGGTCAACTGCTTCAACAGGTCAGTGACACCTGTCTACAGGTTAATTTGCGCTTTATAAGTCAATAAATGTCACTGAATTGTATTTAATTTGTGATTTACTATGTAAATATGCTCATTAAAAATACACTACATACTCTCTCCAAGTATGATTTCATAGATACTTACTTATTTTACTTCGGTTAAAGGCTGAATTATACTTCTGCATTGAGTAATTGTCGTCATAGCATTTGAATATTACGCAGTGCGTCAGAAGATTTCGATTTGCCTGCTCATGCACTCAGAACTGCTCGCTCTACCCAGAATGACCTGTGATGGTTGTTATGCCAACGTTACTTCAAGATCTTGTATCTGTGCAATTAAAACTTGGTTATGGAGTTAGAGTATTGTTTTAATGAAGTTACAAACCTTGAACACTTTGTAATGTAAAATATAAGTATATATGACTTAAAATTAAAATTTAAACGATTAAAAATTTATTTTAGAATCTATTCGATTTAAATTTCGCATGTTCAAATGCCATGAATTGATTTGTAAATTTATTCTTCCGTTTCAGTAGGACTAATCGAGAAACGAATCATTTAGATTTTTATAAATAATTATTAAAATATACTATTAATTAAAACAGGGGTAGCACATTAATAAGACGTAGTCATGAATGTGAATTTGATGATTCGATTTATGTTCAGAACAGTCAGTTAAAATGTAGTATAATATAACACGCATATCTGTCTAAATTAGTAGGCTATAAAATTCACAGCCGATCACTTAGGCCTATTAAAATTTTTTTAAACTGTCCTGAAAGAAAAAAGCACAAGAAAGAATGCCACTTTGAAACAAACTTATTTTATGCACATGTTTTAAATTTAGATTTAGAAATTTTATGTCGGAGCGGGATCTGAGCGGTGTTGGTTTACTGACGAGCGTGAGTGTAATGTTAACAGAGGTTAGTGATTGAGTGGAGCGCTTGACCATGGAGCAGAAAACTTAGCAGAGCATCACACCGCTCAGCTCCACTCACATGCTCTGATTGCCAGTGCATGCCTTGCATTTATTCTTCTGTTTGTGTTGCTCTGACAATAACACTAGCTGGCAATGGGGTTTCTATATTTCTGTGTTCCGTTGTGTGGAGTTTCTTCGTTAGTTTTGTGTTTACAGCAGAAATACCTTTAATGCTATCTTACTGTATAAGCAGCTCAAACTGCATCATTCAGAGGCAGAAACCGGTGTATGTGCAACAACTTTATTCATGAAGTAAACAAAAAAACAAAAGTGTGTATCTGGAGCTCGTCCACGGGACCTCGCTCATTTTCCATGTCTCTGTCACACCCACATTTGTCAATGCTACCAAGCCAACCATTCACAAAGTTATTTTTTTGAGAGGTGTGCGTCAGGGTCGGCCTCAGCTATGGCAGAGGGAATGTGACTGTGAAGGCTGTGGCGAAGCATTCTTGTGCACTCGATGCAGAAGTATACATCAGCCTTTAGTCCCTGCTACATCAGGGGTCGCCACAGTGGAATGAACAATCAATTATTTGGGTATATGTTTTATGTGGCAGATGCTCTTCCAACCACAGTTCATAGATAATGTTTTGTAAAACAAATTGACTAGAATCCTAGTGACATTGTGTTCTTACATGTGACTTTAATGTATTTCAAGTGCACACAAACAACATATTTTGCCAGAACTCATCGATTTGGTTGATAATCATAGCTGTCTCACAGGTTTGGTCATTCAGAAGTACTCACATGGCATGCTCCCATAAATGAATGGGAAAGTGGTACATGAATGCATTTTAAAGGGTTTGCTCACCCAAAAAGTCCTTTCTGTTATTGGTTACACACTGTCATGTTGTTCCAATCCCCCGAGACCTTAGTTCATCTTCAGAACACAAATCAATGTATTGTGGATGAAATCCGAGAGATTCCTTATCCTCCATTGATCCAGAGACAATCTCAGAGCTCTCGGATTTCATCTAATATCTCTTAATTTGTGTTCCAGTGATAAAGCTCTCAGGGAATTGGAACAAGATGGGGTTGACTAACTACTTACAGCAATTTCATGTTTGGGTAAACGAACTTTAAAACCAGGTGGAAACATAGCTTTTATCTGAACAGACAAATCGCATTACAGGAACTTCGATAAACAGTTTCAGGTTTGGTATGACTGCTTTAACAGTGTTGCTTGTGTTTCTCAGATTGGAGGTTCAAGCTGATGTTCAAAAGGAACGTTGCAGTCTGAGTGGAGAGTCTGGTACCGTCAGTCTGGGGACAATCAGTGACAACGCTAGCACCAAAGCAATGGCTGGATCCATTCTCAACGCCTACTTGCCTATGGACAGGTCTGTTTATCAAATCTAATGGTAGTTTACAAGCACAGTTCAGTGAATCTGTTTATTAGTTATGTAGGAAGCCAAGCTTTAATTAATGGCTTATTTATTTTTTGGAGCAGAGATGGCAACAGTGTGGAGGTGCAGGTGGATGTGGAATCTAAAAGAGGGAAGCTTCGGCACCACAGCGGCAGCAGCAGTATGGATGATGGCAGCAGCGGAGGTCCCGGGGCCAGTGCTTGCCCCTCCGGTTGTCTCCACGATGGCAAATGCATCACTTCTCGCTGGGCCAAGGAGTCGTCCTCCACCTCATCCTCATCGTCCGGCAAGAAGAGTAAAGGAAAGCTGCGCAAAAAGAGTGGTGGAACCAAGATCAACGAGACCCGTGAAGACATGGACGCACAGCTGCTGGAGCGCCGCAGCACCAACTCCAGCGAACTAGACTCTCCTTCTCTGAGCGGCAGCCTTCCGTCTGTGGCCGACTCACACTCCAGCCACTTCTCAGAGTTCAGCTGCTCTGACCTGGACGCCTGCAGACCCTCCTGCTACGAGTCTCACATCCGCCATCCCAACACAGGCGGAGCGGTCAGCCCTCTTCCCGAAGTTGAGAACGACCGGCTGGAAAACTGTCCTGCTTCTGGGAGCCTCCCTCAAGCTATGGTAGCCCCAATCTCCCCCGATGGGGCGGCAGAGAGACCTCTGTGCTACATTGCGGAGGAGAATGTGAGTTTAATGTGCACGGCTGATGCGGGCAAGAGCTCGCCTAAAGAACGCAATAACAACCTTCCTCAGCCAGCTAGCCCTGTGCGCAACGCCTGCATTCAGACCGAGATATAACCAGACGGGTCGACTTCACCCAAAATGCTTTCACAGCTAACCTCAAAGCCCACTTTATTACCAAGGATTGCACACTGAATTGAAGATTTTTTTGGTTCTTCTTCTTCGGGGGTTACATGGAGGTTTTAATGTCCTGGTCGGATGGTCGTTTGTTGAAATGTTGGAGGAGTGCCACTTTTTACATTGGTCAAGGGCAGGTTGCGCCTTGAGGTTTCAGAAAGTTTGCCATGACCAAAGGTTACAGTTTGATTAACAGGTTTTGATAAGACCTGTCGGTCTGTGCTTCTAGTTGGACTAAAGCTTGGATAAGGTTCGGAAAGTCAACAGATGAATGTAAGGCAGCAAGTGATGCACAGATACAGAGTATGATGATGCTGTTGATGATGTAGCTGTCAATCACATATGCCTCTTTCAGTGTTCTGGGTCGCTGTGATGAACAAGTACAATTTATGAATCTGGCAAAAACGTATAAACCTCATAATTCAACCCAAAATTAAAAGCAGCAAATCGAGAAATGGCTTTCCTTCAATGGGAAATAAATCCTTGATTTAGAACAGGTTAGATCTGTATTGAGACTATTCCATGGTAAGTAAAGAGGAAATGAAGCCCACTCTAAACCTGTCTTTATTCTGTGCATCATATCGAAATTTGAAGACTGTTAGTAGCTAAACAGTTTCATCTCCCATTGACTTTCATTGTATTTAATGGGAACCAAAAGTAGTACTTCAATACATCATCGTACGTACATCAACATCATTGCGTTCCACTAAAGACATTTTGCAGGTTTGAAATGGCGTGAGGGAGTGTGTACTGTCCATGCAGGCATAATTTCTTCTTTAATATCTAAATTTAATATGTCAGATATTTTGGCTTTTTTTTCTTTTGTAGTTTCTGAGTATTCTCAATCTTATTACGAAATACAGTATTTTTATCTCCCCGTATTACCATAGAACAATTATTTAAATCACCATAAAGGCAGTACTGCAAATAGTACAGTGACTTGCGTATATCATATTTATTGCAGTAATAGGAGTGAGATTTAAACATTTTTTTTGTAAATTAAAAATATGCAATATTTTTCTAAAAAAAAGTCTTCATTTTCATTCACATTTTCCTTGATTTTGGGTTGAAATATGGCGTGACATGTTCTTGACAGAGTTCGTGTGATTGACCTGTGTATTCTGGCACGTTCACAACACATATACACACACATATACTCTCAGTTACCCAGCATATAGCTTTAGTCAGAGGAACCTGCACCTATTCAAAGGCAATGAGCAAGTCGAGAGGGAACCAACTTCCTTTTTATTTCGGAGATGCTGATACAAGATGAGCCCATGAGGGACCAGGCAATGGCAGATCTTTCCCTGTTCACAGCAGTGATTCTTGTACATGGTTGAGTGTTTAATTCTAGTTTTGTTTTTTTTTTTTTTTCATCACTGCTGCTTCTCAATTTTTGGGATAAGTAGATGTTTTTGAGTTGAAGAGTCACTGAGAAGCTGAATGAAGTCCTGTTGCGCCCCCTAATGGTAGGTTGGGGTTCTTTGACCAAACCCAAGTCTGGCATGTTTCAAGCAAAGTTTCTTCAAAGCCAATTTAATGCTAATTTTCAATAGAATTACTGTCAAGGGTGCAGTGGGTTTATATTTCTGAAGCGGAAGGATTTGCATTGTTTATAAAAAAGGAGAAAAAAAGTCAAACTACTTTCATTGTTAAGGCTAAGATGGTTGATCGCATTCAGGTTAAGTGATTATTTCTCTTTTTCCTTTTTTTCTTTTTATCATGTTTGTATCTGTATTGACTCATGGTGCCTTTTGGATCATAGAAAAACTGTTTGTTTCTCCGGTTTGTGTCTTATAAATTGAAATGTATGGTATGAGGCTGCATTGAATGTTAGCAAGGCGGCGTGGCATGGTTTCCTATCGTCTCTGTGCTCACGGTTAGAAACTACACAACCGACCGCCTACCAAAGACAGCACTCAGGCTCACTGACGACGACTCGTCTCTTCAACACGCTCACCTCCTCGTCTCCTCACCCTGTGTATGTGTGTGTGAGTGTGTGTTTGCACTGTTCATCCCAGTCCTGTTCGTGTCTACAGCCGGGTCTCCTCCAAGAGTGGACTTTTCTTGCCGCCGTTTTGGTGCTGCTCAGTAATCTCTCGGAACTGATCCAATGCCACAAGCTGCTTTGTTTTGTTCTTTTTTTGTTCTTTCTATTTCTTTAGTGTTTTTTTTTCCTTACGTTTTGAGCCTTCCTGCCCATATCTGTTCGAATATTACTTCAGAGACTAGGGCCGATTGATTTCTAACTTGTTCAAAACAGCTTGATATTTGTATATTTGCTTTATAATATGCGTGTAAATGCATATCTAAATGAAAATAAAAACATGAATCCAGATGTGTGTGGTATTTGTGTTTCTCATTACTATGCAGTGGGGTAAAGAAATACTTGCAAAATAGCATAAATGAAGACCATATAAATGTCACTTAAACGTTGAAATGAAACTGTTTACATCATTTTAATTTGGTACCGGGATCAAGAATGCCTGCTTTACAAGAGAAGTGATGAGGGTCTTTTTATGGTAAAACAAGGTTAAGAAATTAACATTTTCATTTCAATATGTGCTTCCTGGAAATGTTTCTATGGTAATTTGATGTCACTTGCTTCTCTATAGATTGTGATATAGGTGCCTGAAAAAAAACTTTTTAAATCTTAAGTATTTTAAAGTGTCTTAAACCTTCCAAACGTTACTACTTTCCCATGGCCTTAGGCCTTTGGCTGCCTTTTTGATGAAATTCTGATTTTTGTACTTGTCTCAAATTATTGTCCACACTGTTGTATATTAATGGATTTGATATGATAGTTGGCTAAACGAAATGACGTAAACCACTGATCTATAGCCTACCCACTCACCGGCCACCTTTTTAGGTACACCTTAGTACCTGGTTGGACCCGCTTTTGCCTTTAGAACTGCCTTAATTCTTTGTGGCATGGATTCAACAAGGTACTGGAAATAATACTCAAAGATTTTGGTCCATATTGACATGATCGCATCATGCAGTTGTTGCAGATTTATCATCTGCACATCCATGATGGAAATTTCTCATTCCACCACATCCCAAAGGTGCTCTATTGGATTGAGTTCTGATGACTGTGGAGGCCATTTGAGTACATTGAACTCATTGTCATGTTCAAGAAACCAGACTGAGATGAGATCACACTTTATGACATGGCACGTTATCCTGCTGGAAGTAGCCATCAGAAGATGGGTTAACCTTCATAAATAGATGGACATGGTCTGCAACGATACTCAGGTAGGCTGTGGCATTGACACAGTGCTCAATTGGTACTTATGGGCCCAAAGTGTGCCAAGAAAATATTCCCCACACCATTACACCACCAGCAGCAGCCTGAACCGTTGACACCAAATTCTGACTCTACCAATCGAATGTCGCAGCAGAAATACAGGCTCAGACCAGGCAAAACTTTTCCAATCATCTATTGTCTAATTTTAGTGGGCCTGTGTGAACTGTAGCCTCAGTTTCCTGTTCTTAGCTGACAGGAGTGGCACCCAGTGTGGTCTTCCGCTGCTGTAGCCCATCCGCCGCAAGGTTGGGTGTGTTGTGCATTCAGAGATGCCCTTCTGCATACCTCAGTTGTAACGAGTGGTTATTTGAGTTACTATTGCCTTTCTATTAGCTCAAACCAGTCTGGCCATTCTCCTCTGAACTCTAGCATCAACAAGGCATTTGCGCCCACAGAACTGGGACCATGATGAAACTCAGACAAGCCAGTCTGGCACCAACAACCATGCCAAGTTCAAAGTCATTTAAATTCCCTTTCTTCCTCATTCTGATGTGGCTTGAACTGCAGCAAATCGTCTTGTCCATGTCTACATGCCTAAATGCATTGAGTGACTGCCATGTGCTCGGCTGATTAGAAAATTTTGTAACGAGCAGTTGGAAAGGTGTACCTAATAAAGAGGCTGGTGAGTGTAGATCATAAAACAGCTGACATTGACATCACCTCCTAATACAGGGAAAGCAACAGGAAAATGCCTATATTTTAATTGTGTTTTGCATGTATTTTATCATTTTAATATATGCGTCCTTCCTCAACATGTTCACCATGTTATGTGCAATAATAAAAATAGACACGTATTTGTATAATTTAAATTCAGACTTTTTTAAATCATTATTTTAGGTCAAAATGTCCACTTCTGTTAGCGTTCACCCGTTGAGCTCAGTAGGCTAATTATTTTTTTTCATGTCAGCATTCTGTCATTTGTTCTTCTCAGGATGGACATTTTTGCTTTTTCTTATAGAATTTGGCTCAAAATTGCATGAAGTGAGTTTCAGGGTTCATACGGTCATGAAAAACCTGGGAAAGTCATGGAATTTTTACATGGCATTTTCCAGGCCTGGAAAAGTTTTGGAAAAACTGAAAAACCCACAAAGTTTTGGAAAAGTCATGGAAAATCAGTCGAACAAATATACATATAACGTTAGTTGTTAGTTGTCTTTACGTCTTTTCTGTCCATAGTCAAACACATGCTCTCACATTATAAGTGCTGTGTGAACATTATCTAAATACATTTTACATAGATATAGAGATTGACTTAATGTTGCATGGTTTATGATATGCTGTAAACTTTGAACTTGCATGGTTTTTCTTATTACTTACAATGCATACACAGACATTACATGAAACATTAGGTCATGAAAATGTACTTGAAAGTCATGCAAAAGTCATTGAATTTTAGTAGTAAAATGTGCATGAACCCTGTAGTTTACCCATTAAATAAAATTGACCTAACCTCAGTTGGTCTTATTAATCTGTCAAAAGAAGATATTTTTGAAAAAAGCTGAAAACCTGTAACTCCATAGCACTGGTTTTTCCTACTATGGAAGTCAGTGATTACAAGTTTCCAGCATTCTTCAAAAGTTCTTCTTTTGTGTTATCTCACACACAGGTTTGTTACAAGTGGGTGAATAAATGATGAATTTTCTTTATCGGCTGTCTCTTTAAATTATAAGCATGATTAAAGATAATCATTTTTCGTTATTATCATTCGTTACATCTATAATGATACAGTTTTAGGTAATTAAGTCGAAGTCCACTCAGAACGCCCCTGATTGGCTATTTCAATTACGAACTCAACAGCAGCAGCACGTGTGATTGGTTACGAGGAAACGGCGCTGCTAAAGCACATCTGTAGACATTTCTGGATAAGAAATCTCTGAAGCAACACAATGTCGCGAATCTAGCTTTTATTCATGATCACATTTTGCTTTCACGAGAGTAATAATAGATGAAATCTAATTTTCCAGGCGCATTTTGATGGATGAATTCATGATGAATTTGTGGGGCTTTTTTGCATTATGGTGGCGTTTTGGTGGTTGAGCTTCTGCAAGAAGCACCGAGTTTTTATTCTTTCCTGTGTTTAGCAGGTAACTTATGATTGATCTTCATAAATGTTTGATTAAATACATTTGAATTATTATATAATTCATAATATTATGTTATGGCGGTTCATACTGCCGTGACGACCCCTGATAAATAAGGGACTAACGTTAAACTGAAGGAAAAAGAATGAATGAATATTTATGCAATGTAGGCATATTGTTTTAATATATTTAATCTCATGTCAGTTCATTGATTCGTGGTTTTTCTATCTGTTTCTCAACTGTTTCAGGACAAACACAGATTTTATTAAAATGATCCTCATTTGTGTTCTGATGATCGAAGAAAGAGAATCTCACGGATTTGGTTCTTGATATGAAGGCGAGTAAACAATGACAGAATTTTTGTTTTATTGTGTTATTTAACCATTAATCCTATAATTGTTCAAAATACTGTAAATAATTTTATTGTTTTACTGCAAATTTACAGAGCTTTTAAAGTCCCCAAGAAATCAAAACTAACCATATGATTTTGTTAGCTCGCATTTATATTTTGTGGTGAACAATTCATCTGTGCATGAAGAAAAAAAAAGTTTGCCTTTCTAATCTTTAAGGGAAATCTGAAAATGCACTTCCTGTTTGTTTTCAGCTAAACTGTCAGGTTATGTATATTTTATGAATTAGGCGTGGCTTACATATTTAACCAATCATTCTCCAATCAAATGAAAACAGAGGTGGGGTTTCCGTTGAGTCCACAGCAGTGTGGTAAAGTCTAGATTGGATATGCGTCCTGCTGGAAGTGCACAGCAATATATCAGCATTTTTTATGACACTACATAACAATAATATTTTTACAGTACTATGATGGTAGGGTTGTGGTGGGGGTAGACGTTAAAAATACAATTTATTGGGTAATTTAATAGATAACAAATAATACTCGGTATAACTACTGTTTTTACGTTACTGTGATAGTTGGGTTTAGGCGTTAATAAAATACAATAAATGGGAAATTTTATAAATAATAAAAATCATGATCGCAATATATATATATCAATACCTGTTGTCCGATAGGGAGAAAGTGATAAATTTTTTATAAATTGTTAAAATGTTGGTATTTGTGATGCAGCAAGCCCAGAGATGATGTGTACACTATGATTTTATATAAAATTAACTTTAATGTGTGATAGGACTAAAAAGTGGTGATAAACGAACATTTTCTCAATTCAGATGAGTAGCGGCTTGGACCCGGAAAGAGTATTCCACATGTCACTGATACGTCACGACTTAACAAGCGGATATCCATTCAGTTCATAGCAGAAACACAAGCCACGCCCACTGTTGTGTCATTCAATATCCCGATTCTCTTGGATTACTGTATATAATCTTTCTCTTTTACTTCAAATTTACAGAGCTTTTTTTATCATTAAATTATGAAATATAAACTGTAATGAGAAGAATATTTCACCTAGAAGTTTACAAAGCCATTTATTAGCTGATGCATTTTTCCCTGAAACATTTCTTTTGCTGACATCCCCAAAAAAGAAAGAAAAAAAACAGTATCTTTGTTATTGTACATTCATACAATGTGAAATAGTGTTTTATCTATGCGTATTGAGACAATAGTTAAACTGAAGGCTGAAAGATGTCAAAAAACTACATGAGCTACATGTACATGCGACACAGTACAATGAACTAGCTATTAAAAATATATTAAATCCTGAGAAAATGAGACATTTTTAATGTAGCAAATTAAAATCTTTCTATACAATTTCATCTGAGAGTGTTAAATCACTCAATATGTGAGCCACAGCTTCTCATAAAAGGCACATTCTCTCTCATATACACATTAACCATCATAACTCAAAAAATCCTATTACGCGCTTCCCATCCGTGCCATGCTCACACGTGCCTATTGAAGCCAGTGTTAGAGAGTATGAACAGTTTTGCATGCTTTGCATAGTCAGCATTGCATCAGACACAATATTCCTAGGAGAACGTGAGATGAGGGTTTGCTGGAGGGGAAACTTTAGTTGCGGCGCATGACAGTCTGCACAGAAATGAATGGACCCTCGCTGTGGGACGCTGGCATCTCTGAGCTGGGAGTCTCAGGCTCGGTGGATCCGCTGTGTCTGGCTTTAATGATAAGAGGGTCTGTTCTTCCTGCAGATCTCTGTTCATCTCATCATATATTGCCTAGCTGTCAACCTGCAAAGGTGAAACAGTCAGTCAGTATCATTTATGTCTTGACAGTTATTGATGTTAAATTCTGGATTTGTGCGTATACAGAACCTTGAAATACAAAAAAACATTAATACACTACATGGGTATTGTTTTTGATGACCATTAAAGGGGTGGTCCACTACAATATCATATTTTAAACTTTAGTTGAACGTAGCTGTGTGAACATAAACAATATCTCTGAATGTAATATGCTCAAAGTTCAATGCAAAGGGAGACATTGGCATTTACAGAGTTAGCTTAGCAAAGCCTACAGAGAACAAAGTTTGGGGACTACAAAAAAACCATAGGGTTAATGATGTCATAAACCCTTCAGGTTACGCATACAGACCCCGTACAGTGAAGGGGCGTGGCCAGAGGTGCTGTTATAGCAGAGGAAGCTAAAATGGCAATTTGACGCTGCTATATTCATGGAGCTTGTTCTCTTTCTGTATTTGGGCTTCCAAAAGACACAACACAGAGAAAGAAGTGGCTACAATTCAATTTAATTATGTTCCAGAGAATTATAAAAAGATACAGCTCTAGCATTTGACAAAGGACAGCTTCTAGAATCTCTGCCAATTTGGCTAAAAACTCCTCAAAGGAGCAGCTCCAACCATAATAGAAGAAGCTGTGTTCGATTCCTAGCTTGAGGTCATCCCAGCTTGCCAATCCTTCCCCTCTCTCTCATAAAAAAGTGGGAAAAAAATTCCCCTCTGTTATCATATTACTAGAGTTAACTGGATTATAGAGTAAAGCCTTATTCACACTACCAGTAACTTTGTAGCTTCCTTTCACCCTGGGTGTTGATTTAAGTCTTTAGGTAGGTATTACCATCTTAAGTTTGCTTAGGTAACATTTCTGAATGATTTTCAGTGAATGGGGTTTCTTGCTGATTAAAATCAGCAGTCATGAAATGTTTAATTACCATCATGATAAAACAAAATTATGTGTCATAGTGGCTATTTATCAATGACAAACGGCGGTGTGAGAGAATATTGAGAGCTCTACTTATTCTTGTATTGGCGGTCACGCTTCATTTGCTTAAAGTTGAAGGATTCTCAAATTAGTTGGGTTGCAGTACATGCCCACATTCGGTCACCAATGGTCACTGCCTCTAGTGTAGTCGGAGATAGCATGCGTGTCTCTTGAGCTGTAAAGGTATATATATACCTATATAT